>JAVJIF010011636.1:0-126403 GCA_038442645.1 Agave tequilana
TGATCCTGAAAGTATACCTAGAGGGGGGCGAATAGGTATACTACTAATCTAAGATAAATAATGCGAAATTTAAAATTAAAAGCTACCACACAATGTGTAACCAAAAGTGAGTTCGAATTCCCGTGAAGGGGTCTGGAACTTCTCCTTACTATTACTCTAAATTATGAGTTGAGGTGCTTTAATAGCTTTCTTGGTTAAATACAAGTGTGAGCACACAAACAATATCTAGCATGTATATGAATAAGCAATATAACAATGTAAAATACAAAAGGAGTAAAGAGCTGAGAGAGAAAGATCCAAACGCAAACAACAAGATATGTTTCGAGGTTTGAGCCACTGCTCTACGTCCCCGCCTTCACACAGAAGGATTTTCACTATCCACTATTGGATCTTTCATAAAGGACCTCCACCGAGGAATTACAACTTACAAAACTAAGAGTACACAACTCTAACTCTCACATACCTCTACATAAGAGGGTAGGCACAAAGCAAAGAGAAAGATTATAACTTATTAATCTAATGATCACAAAAAAAGAACTTGGTGATCACAAAAGATCACAAATGAAACACCTCTCACAGATAAATATCTAGAGAATAGATTTGCAATGAAGAGCTCAAGTATGTGAGGAAACAAAGTATTTGAAAAAGAAACACAAAGAAAAACTCTTGAGAAGAATTTCTGATAGATAAAGTAATCGAAGAGCTAAATTAGATTTTCCAAAACTTGATTTTCTTTGATTTTTCAAATCTTTGAAAACAATTATAGATAGAGAATTTAAAGCTCTAAAATTTGTTTTGAAAACTTATTAAAAACTCTGTATAAGGGAGAAATTTTGGCTCTTGAAAATCTTGTAGAAAAATGGCCAAGGGAACCCATATTTATAGGG
Organism: Agave tequilana; assembly: GCA_038442645.1. Lineage (NCBI taxonomy): Eukaryota > Viridiplantae > Streptophyta > Magnoliopsida > Asparagales > Asparagaceae > Agave > Agave tequilana. Next base: position 888 of record JAVJIF010011636.1, read on the forward strand.
GTTCAAAAATATAGTCGTTGGGTCCAGAACAGGTCAAAATTCACATGTCGGTCAACCGCTCGGTCGACCAGCCAACAGTCAAAAATCTGACCATTGGGGTTGCTGGTCGACCACCCAAGGCCACAAAGAAATCTTTTCTCTATCTGTCAACCGTTCGGTCGACCGCCACCCAACCGAGAGTTGGTGAGCCAGTCCGTCGACCGACGAGCGGTCGACCGAGCCTAGCTACAGTCGACCGGTCGGTCGACCGAGACAAGGGCATGGGCTCGTGCACATTTTTATGCACGTTGATTGACTGCTTGATCGACCGAGCCCTTCTTCGGTTGACCAGTCGGTCAGCTGACAGCTACCCAAAAATAGGTATTATGGGATTGAAAGATAGGACTTTGAAGCACTTATAAAATCTCATAAAACTCTATAAATTCCTTAAATTAAGTTCATGTAAATATTTGAAGTACAAATATGTGTGATAAAAAATCAACACATATAACAAACAATTTGAACTATTTTGAGGTAAAGAATTTAAAGCTAAAACACCGAAAATCGTATTTTACAAAACCAACTTCTATATGAAAAATTGATTTTTTTTAAAAACTTGTCAAATACAAAAATAAGATATTGAAACACATTTGAAGTAAAGTGTATATGGAAGTGATCTAATACACATAATAGATGAAATATACTTGTTTTTGACAATAAGCTCAAAATAAGTTTGATAAATACAAAAATTAAACACATGATATAAAATCCTCAAAAATAACTTTCTAGATAATATGAGCAATGTATATAGATGAAATCCAATACGTATATAACCATGTAAACTTTTTTGATGAAATTTATTCATGAAAACAAAAGATGTATTCTTTAAAGCTCAAAAATAAAAACCAAAACTAAAACTATTTTTATGAAAATGACATAAATTTTTTGTGTATGTAAGAGCTTGAGAAATTCAAAACTAAACTATCTTTGCAAAAGATCTAAAAACTAAACAGACAAACCTAATGTAACAACCGATTTTAATTAATATCTTTTCATACTCTAATTATCGAGATTATCGGTTAAAAGATTTATTTCAATTGTTATCCTCAAAATAATAATAATAATTAAATTACTAGGAGTGGTTCACTTCCCCTAACTAAAATAATGTAAATTAAGGGCATGGTATATGAGTATATATAATTAATGAGTATGTGTACCTAATACATGTATAAATTGGTGTATGTATTAAATGTCACATGGGATTTCTAATACCACGATTATTTAATTAAGACCTAGTGTTATGCTAATAGTTTAATCCTTGGAGATAGTGGAAAGGGGCAGGGTGCATGTAAGGTGAGATCTAGGCTTGGATCTTCTTGATTGAAGCATGGGACATGTGGTAACTAGAGGAGAGTCCTCATATTGTAATTTATTCTAAAGAGGAAACTTTTTACCCATTTTACCCTCCCTATCTTTTTACGTTCAGATCTAAGAAAAAAACTTCTTCTTCTCTATATTTTCAAAAGTCCTAGAATTCTCAAGCCTCCTCCCATAATTTTCTGAAGAGATCTCATCACTATAGCCATCTCCTCCTACTCTATCTCTCTCTCTCTCTCTTTTCCCTTCTTCTCGTCCCGGCCGGAGCCAGGGGAGCGCGCCGCCGCATACAGCACCAGCAGCAGTGTTGCGCGCACGCTGCTGGCCAGGCCGCGCGCGGCCTTGGGAGGAGGGGGCGCGCGCGCGTTGGATCAAAAGGTGGAGGAAGGGAGTGGGTTCAAATTTATTTGGGAAGTGGTGGTAACCCTAGATCTGATTTTGAGACTTAAACTACTATTTTCAGAGCGTAAACTCAATCTGAAAGTGATCAGATAATTATCAAATGTCCTCTCTTAATGTAGATGAAATAGATGATCTAAATCTTTCATATTTCAATTGCTAGAGTAGTTGTGTGAGAGTGCCATCAACAGAAATTTAGCAAAGAGATCGGTCAAGATAAGTGAGTAGACTACTACACCCACAAATTATGTTTTTGACATTGGTTAATTCCAAGTAAATACATGTAGGAAATTTATGAGGAATTGAGAGAAATTTGGGACAACTTTCATGTAGTATAGGAGTAATCTAGAAATCATGAAGCTAGTGTTATATTTCTTTCCTCTTCTCTCTAAATGATTAAGCTAAAATATTCACCAATAGTAGAAGTTAGTAATAACTAGCTAAATAATCCTTCATGATAACGTACATAGAACTCATAATTAGGGATGATTAAATCCTAATACTTTCTGATATTGTGAAACTTTAGAGTGAGCATAACCATATGTTGTTAAACACTAAATTTAACGTATGCGAAGTTGAGTGGGATTTACCTATCATCTATGGTAAGGAGAAGGTAAAGTGGAACCCCTATACAAGTGATTTATGATCAATCCTGGATGTGATAGCGATCCTATGAAATGTGGATCTTTGCAAATCATAAGATTTATACATGTTCACATATGTTTGTAATTGATAAGAATTATTATGTTTAATTACATACGACATAAATATCATGTGTCTAATGGTCTGATAATTGTGTGATTTGCACTTGGCTTGTTTGCTCGGAAGAAGGGGCCTGGCGGGAGCCGGTAGGAGGGGGAAGACGGTGGTCATGTTTCATGTGAATATATTTATATATATAAATCTATTTGTAATTATAAGGAGGAATGGGCCGGGCGGGAGCCAGTAGGAGGGGAAAGACGGTGGTTATGTTTTATTTGTATATATATGTAATTATAAGGAGAAAGGGCCGGGCGGGAGTTGGTAGGAGGGGAAAACGATGGTCATGTTTCATGTGTATATATTTATATATATATATATAAATCTATTGTAATTATAAAGAGAAAGGGGCTGGGCGGGAGCCAGTAGGAGGGGGAAGACGGAGGATTTAAACTTCATTTCTATGAATTATGTATGTATGTGCTCCATTAATAAAGAATATAATATATTGTCAGAATATGATGTTATGTAATAAGGGATTCATAGGTACTGTGGATATCTAAATAATGTTATCTACTTGTCAAGGCGAGGGTAAAGGCATACACGTAGGAATATACGTGTAGGGAAATCATTGATGAACTTGAACTTGTTGTTGTACAAGGAGAGATAATTATGAGTTAATAAAAAGAAAAGTGTGGTAGTTGAGACATCTAGCTATTAAATGTGAAGTATACGGGGATGGATAGGAGGGTAGCAGCCATCATAATTCATGTAAGACCCTTGCAGACCTCTTAAAGGATATGGTTGTGATAGAATTTTATTTTACCGAATTTTTTGTTGCTTGTGTAGTTTACTCACTGAGCCGTTGAGCTCACCCCCTTTCTTTTCACCCTTTCTAGTTTGCATAAAGAAAAGAACTGATTTAGCTCCGAGGATGTAGTCATAGGCCGAACGACATACTATTCATACTTGTTTTGTTAACAATCTTCACATGTATGCTTTACTTTAAATACCCTTCTAGCTTGTTATACTTGTGGCATACTTTTGTATGTAACTTGTCCTTTGTGATATTTTGGGATTAGGGACTTATGGTATATGTAATGTTTTGAGAACTAAGACCGGTGGTTGTAATTGGTGATGATGTGTTTGGAGATCAAATCCTTGATGTTTTGTGTTATTAAGATGTATGGTGGAAACATGATGTGAAAACATGTAAAGAGAATATGAATTTGGGTTGAGACATATCTATACCCTTTAATAAGTAGGCCGTGTGGGCCGAAATTCTTATTTGGAATAAGTAGGCAGTGTTGAGCCAAAATTGATGTTCTATGTCATGTAAATATGTGGAACTTTAGGGGAGGTGCTACCAAAATTTTTTGGGATAATAATGAAGATTATGATTTATTGGGAGTTATCGGATTAATCTTTTATCTACAAAATGTGACCGTTACAGTTGGTATCAGAGCAAGGTTTAGATAAGATTAGTCTAGATAGATGTAGTGCACAGGTTTGATTGTGTAATTGTGTGTAACTTTATGTGTGTTTGTGTAATTTATACGAGTAGTATGGGGAAATAGTGGAGTATTGGGTGTGACTAACCTTGAAATGTATGATATTTTAACTGTTCTCTTTATTTGAATTTGGGTACCTGCATACTTAGATTCAAATGGATCCTGCGAGGGGTACAGGCCCTTTGTGTGGATCTCCAGTGGTATGAGACACTGGGATGGGGGAGCAATTAAAATATCACACAAGTCGCGGTTAATCCAACAGGATGAATACCCGAGTCCAAAAAAAACTATGGAATTGGGTATGATGAAGGAATTGCAGGTTCTCTAACATATCTTGTTATATACATGCAACTTATTATTTTGAGGAATTGGGAAATAAATAATCTGATATAAATCTTTTACTTCTACAGATGGGAGTTTCTGACATGCTAGGATCATCATCCGATAGTTAGGAGTCAGAAATTTTGAGTTGGATGGCTAATCACATGGATTGGATTACGAATCAGATGAGACTGATCCAGAAATCATCTTTAATGGCCCCCGGGACAGCAAAGACGCGGTGGGTCTTGTGGGACATGATGGCGAGGATATAGTTAGTGATGCTGAAAGGGCTATAAGAAATGTGCCAGTGACTGTGGACCTGGGAGTCTTACCTGATGATGAATTAAAACCCCAAGTAAGGATATTTTTGGAGGTATTTGATGGAATTCCAGCTGGGCTGAAGATATGAATTTATAGATGACCACGAGTACTGGAGGTGTGAGAATGATGCTATAATGGAGGGTGAGGATCCTGAAAAAGAAGAAGACCTGAGAGAGTGGATCCTGAAGAAAAGAAGACCCTGAGGAAAAGGACCACAAGGGAGGAGATTCTGTAGGGGACAACAAAGATGAAAGCTTCACTGATGCTTATATCACTCCTTGAGGGAGACTTTGATGTGTAGCATTTTGGGAAAAGAAGCCTTGGCTAGCATATTTAGAGCTTTTGGAGACGGAAGTTTTTGTATGTATTATAAAGGAAATGCGTGTAAACGATGTATCTTATTATAAATACACTCGCATGTTTTGTAGGGATGTAAGCATGTCAATGTAAATCTTGTTACAGAAATATTTTGAAGTTATAAATGAAACTAGTATTTTGTATATGGAACTTGCTTTATGTCACTAATATTGTCGATAATAAGATTGGATTATTCTTTTAGGTATAGATGGACTTGAACTTTCCACCACCAGACGCTAACTCTGAAGGCAATGCCCTACTGCGCAGTGCGATCAGAAGTGTCTATCCCCTGACAAATCATGAGTTTGTCGGAGAACAATCACATGTCTACCAGAGGATTCTGGACAAAATGTCGGATTGGCCGGTACAACTGGCAACCGTAAGTAACCGCGTAGAGCTCGAGCAATTTCAGAAGTTGAATCCGCCAGCATTTTAAGAGGGCCGATCCAATACAAGCTGAAGAGTAGCTTCGCCAGACTGAGAAGATATTAGACGTCATGGAATATACTGAGAGTCAACGAGTATCTTTACCTTTTTTATATTCCAAGGGGAGGCAGAACGTTGATGGGAAATAGTTAAAGGTGGAGCTAAAACCTTGGGAAAAGAAATCTCTTAGTACTTCTTAGTCAAAAGTTAATGAAAAGTATATACTAGGAGTAGCAAAAGACAAGCTTGCAATGGAATTCCAAGACCTGAAATAGGATCAATTGACAGTGAGCCAATATGAAGTCAAGTTCACTCAACTATCAAGATATGCTGAGAAGCTGGTGTCTGAAGAGGAAGATAGAACAAAAAGATTTGTGAGGGGTTTGAAGCCTGAAGTCAGGAGCAAATTAATCTCATTTCAACTTCAAATTTATAGCCAAGCCATAGAAAAAGCACTAGAAGTTGAAAGGGATATGTAAGAAAAACCAGGACGCAATAATCAGAGAGCTGCCTTCCGTAAAGCGTCCCCGATATGCTAATGTACCGAGTTTTGGAGCTTACCCCTTCAGGCCCGACAGAGGTGTCGGATCTTCCCTAATGCTAGTCCAAAGAACCATGATGAACTTGTGGCCGAGGGGCGTAGGATTTTCTCATGCGGCGTCACCTACATCTTTCCCACGTTCTAGCTTTGCAGGGAATATGTGGTGTCTGAGGTGTAATCGCTATCACACTGGCAATTGCTCCGAAGACAAATAATGCTTTGCTTGTGGCAAACTGGGGCACATGAGGAGAGATTGTCCAACTTTACACGGATGTTTAGGCGCTAGTAGGGGAGCAGGTAGGCTGACTCTTGGCATCGCCCCAACAGCAGGAGGACCAACAGTTGCTTTTCGGCAGCCTGCCAACAAAACTCGTACAGTCATGACTCATGCTTCAGTACAACAGCCCAGGGCTCAAGGAAGAATGAATGCAGTAACTCTGCAGGAGGCTCGAGCATTTAACACAATAGTCGAAGGTACTATTTGTTTATCTGGAATATTGCTCGAGTATTATTTGACCCCGGTATACACACACTACTTTATTTCTTCATCATTTGCAACAACAATTAATAAGGATTCTGAACCTATGAATTATCAACTAGTGATGTCAACCCCTGTAGGGCAAAATTGACCACCAATGTGTACTATAAAGGAAGTGAAGTTATTGTAGGAGAAATGAAAAAATAAGCAGATCTGAATGAAATAGGAGAGATGGAATATGACCTCATCCTAAGAATGGATTGGTTATCAACATATCGTGCTCATGTAGACTGTTATCAGAAGAGAATAATCTTTAAGTTGGAAGGAGCCCCAGAAAAAGTATATGAAGGGACGAAGAATAAAATTAGCATTTCTGTAATTTTAACTTTAAAGGCCACTAAGTTATTGAGGCATGGGTGTCCAGGATTCTTGGCAACTATAATAGATAAGGAAGGCATGGAGACAAAAATTAAAAATATAGCAGTCATAAGAGAATGTCCTGATGTATTCCCGGAAGACCTCCCAGGCTTACCCCCAGATAGAGAAGTAGAGTTCTCTATTGATCTTCTACCAGGGATAAGTCTCATATCAAAGGCTCCTTATAGAATGACACCCGCAGAGATGAAAGAATTGAAGAACCAACTGCAAGAGTTATTAAGCCTCGATTTATTCGGCCGAGTATATCACCCTAGGATGCTTCCGTGTTATTTGTAAAGAAGAAGGATGGGAGTATGAGACTGTGTATAAATTATCGTGAACTAAACAAGGTCACTATCAAAAATTTGATATCCACTTCTGAGGATTGATGGCCTTTTTGATCAACTTTAAGGTGCCAGCATATTCTCCAAAATAGATCTAAGATCTGGATATCATCAATTAAAGATTAAAGTAGAAGATGTTTTCAAGACGGCTTTTCGAACCAGATATGGACACTATGAGTTTTTAATAATGCCGTTTGGATTGACCAACGCCCCAGCAACATTTATGGATTTGATGAATAGGATCTTTCAGCCATACTTAGATCAATTCATGGTGGTGTTTATTGATGATATACTAATTTACTCATGAAGCACAGAAGAACATGAAAAGCACTTAAGGATAGTATTACAACTATTGAGGGAGAAACGACTTTATGCAAAATTCACGAAACGGGAGTTCTGGCTGGAAAAAGTCAGATTCCTAGGTCACATCATAAATAAGGAAGGAATATCGGCAGAACCTGCAAAGATCAAGGCAATTAAGGATTGGCCCCGACCCACTAATGTCACGAAAGTGCGAAGCTTCTTAGGGTTGGCTGGGTATTATCAGGGATTTGTAGAAGGATTTTTCAGAATAGCAATACCATTATCACAGTTAACCAAGAAGGGCCTCAAATTCTATGGGGGGATAATCAGGAGAAAAGTTTTCAAGAATTAAAGGATAAATTAACTGCAGCTCCAATCTTAGTCATGCCCTTTGGGACTGAAGGTTATATTATATACAGTGATGTCGAAGTTAGGGTTGGGGTGTGTGTTGATGCAACATGGAAGAGTAATTGCATATGCTTCTAGGCAGCTTAGGAATCATGAGAGAACTACCCAACCCGTGATCGTGAACTAGCTGCAGTTATATTTGCCTTGAAAATATGGCGACACTACCTTTATGGGGTATCTTGTGATATATATACAGATCATAAGAGTCTAAAATACATCTTTACCCAAAAGGACTTGAATATGCGTCAAAGGAGGTGGTAGGAATTAATGAGATTATGATTTGGCCATTCATTATTACCCGGAAAGGCCAATGTGGTGGCTGATGCTCTTAGTCGGAAGTCTGGAGGATCCTTAGCTACATTGTTAACCCAGCAAATTAGTATGTTAAGAGAAATAAAGAAGATGCAAACTGACGTTCTAATAAAAGAACCTAGGTGGGGGATTAGTCAGGTAAATCAAGTCAGCATTAGCTTCAATTTCTATGAGAAAATCAAGGAAGCACAACAAAAGGATGACCAGATAGCTAAGAATATTGAAAGGGTGCAAAGAGGTGAAACTCAAGATTTTACCATTGTAAGAGACTTACTGAGGAAGGGAAGCTGGATATATATACCTCTAGATCCTGAACTCAAGGAGCAAATTATGACTGAAGCTCATTGCACCCCTTATATAGCACATCCCAGAACAACTAAGATGTATCAGGATGTGCGATTAAATTTTTGGTGGGAAGGAATGAAGAATGACATAACTAAATTTGTACAGAGATGTATGATATGCCAACAAGTCAAGGCTGAACATAAGAAACCTCCAGGACTCCTCATGCCCTTGAAGGTCCCCGAATAGAAGTGAAGTCATATTACTATAAATTTTGTGACAGGACTCCCTAAATTCCCTCAAGAATATGATGCCATATGGGTGATAGTCGACCGACTCACAAAGTTCGCTTATTTCCTACCCATTCGAATATAAACTACTCAATGGATAAGATAACCCAAATATATCTCTGAGAGATAATCTGGATTCATGGAGTGCCCGAGATAATTGTGTCAGATCGAGATCCTCAGTTCCAGTCAAGGTTTTTAGTTTTATAGAGGCGATGCAATCGAAAGAAAAGGCCTTCCTAGAAGGACATCTCGCTCTTTTCTATCAACTAGAGTCGAGGGGAAAGCAGGGATAGAAGACTAAGCCTGATCGTAGACCACCCTCCTGCCTTGATCGACTGCTCCATTCATCGCCTACCACGGGCACCTCGAGTCAGTCTATCCCAAGCGTTGGGCACTGAACTGCGTCCAAGCACAGCGGCGCACCCGCAAACTGATGGGCAACCAGAAAGAACTATACAAATATTAGAAGATATGTTATGAGCATGCGTATTGAATTTCGGAGGTAATTGGAAAAATACCTACCATTAGTAGAGCTTGCATATAACAATAGTCACCAGTCAACTATAGGGTGTTGGCCCAAAGGCCTATCACTCTAGTTTTGATGATGATCAACTCATGAAGTTATGGTTACTAATGATCTTGTGTTTAATTAGTGTCAGATTCATTATCAAGATCTTAGTAGGTGTGGAGCTTCAATAAAGGATTTAAAGACAAGTTGGAAGCTAGCACCGGTTGATTCACGAGCCTATGCATCAAGAACACATCTAGAGATGAGCTCGGTGGATTGCATTTGGACCAAGTCAAGAAGATGAGAAGCCTTCAAGTGAAGACTTCAAGAAGATGAAGACTTGTGTCTAGGTATAAGATTTGTGTTTTTGTTTAGTTAAATGTAAAGGATAGATAGTTGGTGGATTGCTCAAATCTATATCACACACACACTCTTGATAGAATTGCTTTCATAAAAGAATTTTTCTTTATATGTTTAGAAAAGAATTTTTCTTATTTAGAAAAAGTTTTTTTTTTGTGACAATATATATATAGTTGGTTTTTGGTATTTCTATTATGCATATCCTTTAACCAAAACCATGTTTTATGCTAAATGTCAAAAACATAGATATATCATTATGATTGTGTAGTGGATCATATCCATACACACTATGCTTTAGAATGAACTCAAATATCTTGTTTTTGTATTTGATGAAGATTTGGAAAAACTAGTTTTGGAAAAACATGTTCTGGAAAAAACAGTTTTATTTTTGAGCCAATATTTTCAAGTTACAAAAATAGTTCAAATCTATTATAACATGCCTTGATTTTGTGCAAGCATGTTTGTATATCATTGTATAACATTGAAACTATTTTGTAGATTTATTTGAGGATTTATGGGATTTATATTAAGTTAATAGACTACCTTAAAAATCCCAGTTTTTCTGACCAGGAATTGGCTGACAGACCAAATCGGTCGACCGGGCGGTCGACCGCAGCTAGGTCGGGTCGACCGTCCGGTCGACTGACGTGCACAGCCTTGTGCACGTTGTCAGCACAGTGGTCCGGTCGACCGGACGGTCGACCGCTGCAAAGAGTTCTGCTCTCTGGATTTTTGGGTCAACCGGGCGGTCGACCGGAGGCTCCAACGGTCGGATTTTCGACCGTTGGCGGTCGACCGGCCGGTCGACCGGTAGCTCTGACAGACCCCAACGGTCATATTTTCTGACCTCTATAAAAGGGGTTTTGTCATTGTTTGAAGCCAAGATTTTGAGGACTTCTTGAGCCAGTTTTTCTAAGTCATTTCAGAAATTTTCTCCACAAAATAGAGAGCAAATACTTCCCATCTAAAAGGGAGAGTTTTATTAAGAGAGTGTAAAAAGTGATTCTTTGAGTTTTTCACCATAGTTCTATCCTTGTTTTTCTCACACCACACTTGAGCTATCCATTGCTATATTCCTATAGGTGTGTTGTAGTGAGAGTTTCTTTAGGTGATCAAGTGTTGTGATCATCAAAGATCTTTTCTTTGTTCTTTGAGGAGACGGGCAAGTGTGCTCGTTGGTGGTTAGAGTTTGGTTGTGAACTGTTGTTGGTGGTTGAGGTGCGGCCTCGGCGAGCTTGTGAAGCTTGCGTGTGTACGGGACTTGGGAGTCCGAGGGATTGTAGGTGTTGCGGCACCGAGGAGAGATCCATTGGGATCTTGCATAGTGGAAATCCTTCGTGTGTCGAAGGCGGGGATGTAGAGCAAGTGTGCTCGAACCTCGAAACAAACCCTTTGTGTTTGCGATTGCTTACTCTATATCTCTCTCTCTCTTTGTCTCTTTTATATCTTGCATTCAATAATTGTCTTTATCATTTACATGCTTGATATACTCCCTTGTGCTCATAATTGCTATACTTGCTTGGGATTGTTGTTAACATTAGTATTCAACCAAGAGAGCCAACGCGGCACCTCAACCCATTCAAGGGGAATCTAGAGGAGCTTGTCCAGAGCCCTGCAAAGGGAATTCGGCAACACTCTGTGTTATACATAAGTGTTTAATTAAAAGAAGTTTTATTTGGTCATATTTGTCATAGCTTCCGCATTATTTGCATCATTCGGCATTAAGTGACCATTAGATTAGACAACACCTATTCACCCCCCTCTAGGTGTTATTTCAATTGGTATCAGAGCTTGGTACTCTGATTTGTCTAACAACCTAGAGTTAAAGATCCTCCTTTTAGGCTAATCACAATATTTTTGTACACACACACCTCACCATGGACTTCATGTCACCACCCACCTTTGACATTCTTAACATCCAAATTTGGAAGGTTAAGATGTCCATGTACCTCAAGGCCCTAGGCATTCATGTCTATCTTGCTACATTTAATGATTCTTATATTAACAATAGCAAGTATATTGAGGGTAATGCAAAAGCCCTAAATGCTTTGAAGAGTACCCTAAATGATGATTACTTATTTAGGGTTGCTAACATTGATTCGGCTTTTGTAACTTGGAACATCATCACCTCCCTTGGCGAAAAGGATCTATATTATGCCGGGAGCGATTCGAACGTTGGAAGCAACACCTCCAACGCATGCTTTATGGTCCAAGGGGATAACCCCCTTGAGGTAACTACCGAATCCGAGGTAGAAGATGATAGTATGTCATATGATGAGCTCTCTACATTTTGTCAATTATTGCTTGAGAGATATGACATTGTTAAGAAAGAAAATAAAAATTTGAAAAAGGACATTGCTTGCATGCATAAAGAACATGACTCATTTAGAGATAACATTGCATGCTTAGAAAAAGATAACAAAAGTTTGAAAAAGAAATTTGATTGCATGCATGTAGAAAATGATTCTTTTAGAAATAAACTTGCATGTTTAGAAAAGGAAAATAAAGATTGAAAAATGAAAATGTTTCCTTGCTTTCAAATTGAATGATCCTTGTAAAGGGAACAATATTTTGAAAAATGATATTGCTATGGTGGAACAACAAAAAGAAAGTATTTTACAAGAGAATAAATCTTTAAAAAGAAAATTTGTTGAAAAAGAAAAGGATAATGTTTTTCAAAAGAAAAAGAAAAATGATTCTTTATCTCACCATGCTTTACATGCCACAACTAATGAGATTAAGAATTTGAAAAATAAAATGGATGGTTTGAGTTCAACTTTGAACTCTTGTGCTTTTAATCATTCTAGGTTGGAGTCAATGTTTTCAAAGAAACAAACTCCACACATTCATGCACATCATAACCATGCATTTACTTATGTTGCACAACATGATCACACTCCTACACATAAGCATACTAAGGTGTACACATGTACATATTGTGGCCGCAAAGCCCATTTAGCAAAATATTATTTTGATAGGAAACCTCATTTATATTTTGCTAAGTATAAAAGATTTTGGGATCCTTGCAATAAAGCTAACCCCAAAGGACCCAAGAAAGTATGGGTACCAAAACCCCCACCCTTTGATTTGATGTAGGTGAGGGCTCTCACAAAACGTGAGAGGATTGGTGCCTTGATAGCGGATGCTATGGACATGATGGACAAACTTTTGGATGCATTGCTATCAAGGAGATTTTGGTGGGAAAGACCACCATATTTGGAGCTTTGAAGTTGGTAACAATTTCTAAACTCCTATTTTTATGTTCATGCTTGTTCATCCATAATATTCATAGCATGTTCATGTTTTAAGATTATATGTGCTTCATATGGTAATTACATGCTTAGATGTAGAATGTATCAAACTTACATTTATACATATACAAATAGTGAACTACAATTGACTCATATATATAGTTGAACTTCATGCTCATTTGTATCCACTTTATGCATATGTATGATCTAGTTTTGATGATTCTCATTTATACACGTTTTTGCCAATTTTTAGTGATTTACTTCATGTATATGCATTATTAATTCAAATCTAATAAATATACATGTATACCCGTGAGTCTCTTGCCTTTCATGCAAATACATTTAATAGACTCTTTTATTTTTGGAATATGTATGTGTATTGTTAGGATTGGATTAATCATACATATACCATGAAGATTAGTGTTTTGATGAAAAATGAAGTTTCGTATTTATTGATAAACATTTTTTTTATGTGACTTATGAGCTCCATTGACTATTTTCATAAAAATGCTATTTACATGATCGTTTAACACTCACACTTTTGTTAAAAATATTTTGAGCTTTATAGACCATGAGTGCTTAAATTTTTGTGTATCTAGTTATGTTTTATGAAAAACATATGATTTGATGTATTTGAAGGATCTTTAACTAGTTTGTCAAAAATCTATTTATACTAGTTATCTATTCTTCAAATAGTTTTTGAGATTTACACATGATCCTACTTTACAAAATTTGGATAAATTATTTTGTATTCTCAAGATTTGATGCTTCATGATTTGAATATTAGTTTAAGTGTTAGTTTTTGTCAACACTAGGATTTATACTTGTACATGTTATGGGCCACAAATAAATCTATTTATATTTGTGCTTAAATGCTTATTTGAACCCATTAGATGTGCTTGTATTGCTTAGTTTTGATGATCCCTATAATCTTAAACTTGTATTCGCCGTTTGAATTTATATTATGATCATGTGTTTTCATTTCATGTATATGTGTATTTTGCCAAACTTTAAGATATACATGTATACCTTTTGAGTTCATTTGCCTTTATTGCAAATCTACTTATATGGACTCAATTATGTTTTAGGGATATGTATGTATGCTTATTGTGTTGTCAAAATATACATATACCTTGAAATATAAATTTGGTGTAAAAAAAAAAAAAAAATTTTTAATGATTTTCATGTTTTCAAAATTTATGATAATTTGTGACTATTTTTTAAAAAAAAAAGGAATATTAAGCTTTGTTGCTATTTTTCATAATGCCATATTCCACATAACACTAGTACACTCATCTTTTCAATATGGACTTTATGGATACTAGAGTGTTTTTAGTGCCATGTGATTTACTTGTGTTTATGAAAAACTTTTGATTTATTCCTTGATTGAAGGATTCCGTACTAGTTGTTAAACATTTTCATTTAACTAGTTCGAATTCTTCATATGGTAGATTATATGATGTATACACTTAAGCTTAATTTTCAATTGGTATCATTGGATATTTTCATTTGGTATCAATATGATTCTTGTTGTATATACTCATATTTTGCTTTCCTATATATATGTATGTAACACTTTCCATTGATATAATTCCTTCATACATATATATGATTTGTTGTGTATAATCGTATTTTGATTGTATGTATGAATGCTTTCAAATTTAAATCAATTTTTATTGGTATTATCTTTCCATACATATATGTGATCTTTTTGTGCTTATTTTACAATTGGTATCTTTTAAAGCACAAAGATTGTTGATGCTAAGCTTAATTAGAATTTCAAATTGGTATCCCATAATAAGCTTATGCATAGTATTTTAAAATTGGTATCAAAATTCAAAATTTGATTGTTCTTCATTTGGTACCTTAAAAGGAAAATTGTGTATCTTTGAAAATCTCAAAATGTGTTTTATTAAGAAAGTTCAAAATTTTATCTTGATAAAGAAATATTCAAAATTTTTGATTTGTATTTCCTATATGCAAGGAGAGCTTAACATCTCTCTTACATATGGATTCATGTTGAGTATATTATAAATTGAGGAGCTTGACAACTCTTCTTTATGATATACGTGTGTAGGGGGAGCTTCACATCTCCTCTTATGCATTACATAATATGTGTTATGTGAGTTAGGGCTTGTCATCCCTTCTTCATGTAATGCATATGTGTAGGGAAGTTAACTTAGCGTCTTCCTCTTCATGAATGTATATCGCATATAACCTTTTTTTTGATTGATTTGTATCACCCCTCTTTGATGACTTTGTTTTTGACAAAAAGGGGGAAAAGATTTGTTTGATGTATTTTACTTTGAACCTTTGTTGATGATTGACAAAAAGGGGGAGAAGTATTTATATGCATGTCTTCCTTGCTTAAGGGGGAGTAGATTTGTGTTGATGCATATGTGTTTTGTGATTTGTTAAATGTATGGAGATAAGATTTATGATGTTATATTTACATACATGCCATACATTGCATACATATTCATGTGCTTGTATTGCCATATCTATTATTGAATGTGATGCATGAGTTAAGGGGGAGCTTCTTTAAAGTTTTACTTTAATCCATGCATATATAACTCCATGAGTTTTGTCATCATCAAAAAGGGGGAGATTGTTGGCCCAAAGGCCTATCACTCTAGTTTTGATGATGATCAACTCATGAAGTTATGATTACTAATGATCTTGTGTTTAATTAGTGTCAGATTCATTATCAAGATCTTAGTAGGTGTGGAGCTTCAATAAAGGATTTAAAGACAAGTTGGAAGCTAGCACCGGTTGATTCACGAGCCTATGCATCAAGAACACATCTAGAGATGAGCTCGGTGGATTGCATTTGGACCAAGTCAAGAAGATGAGAAGCCTTCAAGTGAAGACTTCAAGAAGATGAAGACTTGTGTCTAGGTATAAGATTTGTGTTTTTGTTTAGTTAAATGTAAAGGATAGATAGTTGGTGGATTGCTCAAATCTATATCACACACACACTCTTGATAGAATTGCTTTCATAAAAGAATTTTTCTTTATATGTTTAGAAAAGAATTTTTCTTATTTAGAAAAAGTTTTTTTTGTGACAATATATATATAGTTGGTTTTGGTATTTCTATCATGCATATAAAAAACCATGTTTTATGCTAAATGTCAAAAACATAGATATATCATTATGATTGTGTAGTGGATCATATCCATACACACTATGCTTTAGAATGAACTTAAATATCTTGTTTTTGTATTTGATGAAGATTTAGAAAAACTAGTTTTGGAAAAACATGTTCTGGAAAAACAGTTTTATTTTGAGCCAATATTTCCAAGTTACAAAAATAGTTCAAATCTATTATAACATGCCTTGATTTTGTGCAAGCATGTTTGTTTATCATTGAATAACATTGAAACTATTTTGTAGATTTATTTGAGGATTTATGGGATTTATATTAAGTTAATAGACTACCTTAAAAGTCCCAGTTTTTCTGACCAGGAATTGGCTGACAGACCAAATCGGTCGACCGGGCGGTCGACCGCAGCTAGGTCGGGTCGACCGTCCGGTCGACTGACGTGCACAGCCTTGTGCACGTTGTCAGCACAGTGGTCCGGTCGACCGGACGGTCGACCGCTGCAGAGAGTTCTGCTCTCTGGATTTCTGGGTCGACCGGGCGGTCGACCGGAGCTCCAACGGTCGGGTTTTCGACCGTTGGCGGTCGACCGGCCGGTCGACCGGTAGCTCTGACAGACCCCAACGGTCATATTTTTCTGACCTCTATAAAAGGGAGTTTTGTCATTATTTGAAGCCAAGATTTTGAGGACTTCTTGAGCCAGTTTTTCTAAGTCATTTCAGAAGTTTTCTCCACAAAATAGAGAGCAAATACTTCCCATCTAAAAGGGAGTTTTTATTAAGAGAGTGTAAAAAGTGATTCTTTGAGTTTTTCACCATAGTTCTATCCTTATTTTTCTCACACCACACTTGAGCTATCATTGCTATATATTCCTATAGGTGTGTTGTAGTGAGAGTTTCTTTAGGTGATCAAGTGTTGTGATCACCAAAGATCTTTTCTTTGTTCTTTGAGGAGACGGGCAAGTGTGCTCGTTGGTGGTTAGAGTTCGGTTGTGAACTCTTGGTGGTTTGAGGTGGGGCCTCGGCGAGCTTGTGAAGCTTGCGTATGTACGGGACTTGGAAGTCCGAGGGATTGTAGGTGTTGCGGCACCAAGGAGAGATCCATTGGGATCTTGCATAGTGGAAATCCTTCGTGTGTCGAAGGCGGGGATGTAGAGCAAGTGTGCTCGAACCTCGAAACAAACCCTTTGTGTTTGCGATTGCTTACTCTATCTCTCTCTCTCTCTTGTCTCTTTATATCTTGCATTCAATAATTGTCTTTATCATTTACATGCTTGATATACTCCCTTGTGCTCATAATTGCTATACTTGCTTGGGATTGTTGTTAACACTAGTATTCAACCAAGAGAGCCAACGCGGCACCTCAACCCATTCAAGGGGAATCTAGAGGAGCTTGTCCAGAGCCCTGCAAAGGGAATTCGGCAACACTCTTGTGTTATACATAAGTGTTTAATTAAAAAGAAGTTTTATTTGGTCATATTTGTCATAGCTTCCACATTATTTGCATCATTCGGCATTAAGTGATCATTAGATTAGACAACACCTATTCACCCCCCTCTAGGTGTTATTTCATAGGGATGCCGCCATTTGAAGCCTTGTATGGTAGGAAATGTAGAACCCCAATTTGCTGGGAAGAGATCGGAGACCGAAGACTGTTTGTTTGAAACTGATATAGTTTAAGAAACAATAGAGAAAATTCAGATAATAAGGAAGAGAATGAAGGCGGCCCAAAGCAGACAAAAAGCATATGCAGATCGGCGCCGGAGACCCTTAGAGTTTGCATAAGGAGATAAAGTTTTCCTGAGAATATCTCCAATGAGAGGAGTGGTACGCGTTGGTAAATGAAATAAGTTGGACCCTCAGTTTATCAGACCTTTTGAAATATTGGAAAGAATTAGACCACTAGCCTATCGGTTAGCCTTGCCACCGGAGATTGAGAAAATACATAACGTATTTCATGTAGCGCAATGAGAAAATACATACCAGATCCCAGTCATGTCCTCAAATACTCACTACTACAACTCCAAGAGGATTTGTCATATACGGTGGGGCCAGTACAAGTTCTAGATCATAAAGGGAAACAATTGCGGAGTAAAGCGATTTCTTTGGTAAAGGTATTGCGGAGAAGTCAAGAGATCGAAGAAACTAACTGGGAACCAGAGGAGGAAATGAGAAAGACTTACCCACAGCTTTTTCGAGGTACGTTGAGTTTCGGGGACAAAGCTCCCTTAAGGGGGGTAGAAATATAACAACCAATTTTTAATTAATATCTTTTCACACTCTAATTATCGAGAATATCGGTTGAAAGATTTATTTCAATTGTTATCCTCAAAATAATAATAATAATTAAATTACTAGGAGTGGTTCACTTCCCCTAACTAAAATAATGTAAATTAAGGGCATGGTATATGAGTATATATAATTAATGAGTATTGTGTACCTAATACATGTATAAATTGGTGTATGTATTAAATGTCACATGGGGATTTCTAATACCACGATTACTTAATTAAGACCTAGTGCTATGCTAATAGTTTAATCCTTGGAGATAGTGGGAAGGGGTAGGTGGGCATGTAAGGTGAGATATAGGGCTTGGATTTTCTTGAGTGAAGCATGGACATGTGGCAACTAAAGGAGAGTCCTCATATTGTAATTTATTCTAAAGAGGAAACTTTTTACCCATTTTACCCTCCCCATCTTCTTACGTTTTGATCTAAGAAAAAAACTCCTCCTTCTCTATATTTTCAAAAGCCCTAGAATTCTCAAGCCTCCTCCCATAATTTTCTGAAGAGATCTCATCACTACAACCATCTCCCTCCTACTCTATCTCTCTCTTTTCCCCCTTCTTCTCGTCCTCGGTCGGAGCCAGGGGAGCACGTCGCCATGCACAGCACCAGCAGCAGTGCCGCGCGCACGCTGCTAGCCAAGCCGCTTGAGGCCTTGGGAGGAGGCGCGCGCGTTAGATCAAAAGGTGGAGGAAGGGAGTGGGTTTAGGTTTATTCTTGGGGAGTGGGGGTAACCCTAGATCTGATTTTGAGACTCTAAAACTACTATTTTCAGAGCATAAACTCAAGATGAAAATGATCAGGTAATTATCAAATGTCTTCTCTTAATGTAGATGAAATAGATGATCTAAATCTTTCATGTTTCAATTACTAGGGTGGTTGTGTGGGAGTGCGATCAACGGAGATTTAGCGAAGAGATCGGTCAAGATAGGTGAGTAGACTACTACACCTACGAATTATGTTTTTGACATTAGTTAATTCCAAGTAAATACATGTAGGAAATTATGAGGGATTCAGAGAAATTTGGGGACAACTTTCATGTAGTATAGGAGTAATCTAGAAATCATGAAACTAGTGTCATATTTCTTTTCCTCTTTTCTCCCTAAATGATTAAGTTAAAATATTCACTAATAATAGAAGTTAGTAATCACTAGCTAAATAATCCTTCATGGTAACGTACATAGAACTCATAATTAGGGGTGATTAAATTCTAATACTTTCCGATATTGTGAAACTTTAGAGAGAGCATAACCATATGTTATTAATACACTCAATTCAACGTATGCGAAGTCGAGTGGGATTTACCTATCATTTATGGATAAGAAGAAAGTAAAGTGTAATCCCTATACAAGTGATTTATGATCAATCCTGGATGTGATAACGATCTTATGAAATGTGGATCTTTGCAAATCATAAGGTTTATACATGTTCACATATGTTTGTAATTGATAAGAATTATTGCGTTTAATTACATACGACATAAATATCATGTGTCTAATAGTATGATAATTGTGTGATTTGCACTTGGCTTGTTTGCTCGGAGGAAGGGGCCGAGCGGGAGCCGGTAGGAGGGGAAGACAGTGGTCATGTTTCTGAAAAGTCACCTAGAGGGGAGGTGAATAGGTGACAATGCTAATCAAGGTGCAAATTAATAAATTTAAAGTCACAACAATCACCAATCAAGAATCACAAGATGAATGCAAGCAAGTATGACAATGAATATGATGAGCAAGTAATAAGTGCAAGCAAAGTAGAGTAAGGAGTGCAAGAATGTAAACTAATCGCAAACACAAGGATATGTTATCGAGGTTCGAGCACCCAGCTCTACTCCCCGCCTTCCCCAGAAGGATTCTAGCTACTTTCACTATCACAAAGATCTCAAATACAATGGAGTACCCAACTCCTACAATCTCAAGTACAAGTAATTTCCTGGTAGTCAAAAGACCACAAACTCTCTCTTTCAAATATCTCTTCCCTTACAAAGGTCCTTAGAGAATATTGAGTAGGAATGAAGCTCTTGTGTGTAAGGAGAAAAGAAAATTAAATCAGAGAGTATCACAAAAACACTTCAGAAATTAGAGAGAATTTCAGCCCAAAAACCAAGAAACAAAGTCTTTTGAAAGCCTTAAACTTTTTGAATTTTCTAGCAATAATTGTTGTAATGAATCTCTCCCCAAACACCCCTATTTATAGGAGAGGGATAGGTTAAGAGATAAAACAAACTTAAGGCTAATTAAGTAATATTAGATTCAAAATACATCCCTAAATCAAATTTTAAACACAAAAAGACAAAACTTAAAACACCCCAGAAAATAGCAGTTTACTGTTCAACGGATCTGTCGGTCGACCGGTCGGTCGACCGCACGTTCAAATATTTGACCGTTGCAGGCCAGCGGTCGACCGCCCGGTCGACCCAATCTAACCGAGAGCAAGGTTGCTTACAGTCGGTCGACCGGTCGGTCGACCGATACAACGTGCACACAGATACGTGCACAGCCAGAGTCACGGTCGACTAGGACGGTCGACCGGCCAACCTGTCATAGGTCCGGTCGACCGTTCGGTCGACTGGCTCAGGTAAAAAAACAGGATTTTGAAGAGTAAATAAAAGGGGATTTTGATTTTGATAAAAATAGTTTTAAACATAGATTTGTATAAAACACAAATATATATCTGTAGGCCAAATCTTGTAAACAAAATGTTTTTGTATGAATTATAAGAAAACATTTTGGAATAAACATGTGTGCAAAAACGTGTGTGATAGAGCTTCAAACCTATCCACTATTCTTTAACAAACTATAAAACTAAAAATACAATGATTAAATACTCTTTGAGCAATCTTCAAGTCTTTGAGCCATCCAATGCTTTGCTTGTGCCTTCTCTTCTATGATCCTTCCTTGATTGTGCAATTTGCCTTCCTTGCTATGTGAAACTTAGAAGTTCTTGCAAAAGCTAAGCCAATGGTCTCCAAACATGGTACAAAACCTGAAACTTATCTTGAACAAATTCATTAGTACCAAATAACTCTTATTTGGTTTGTCATCATCAAAACACAAAACAAGAGAGTGTAACCTCTTGGGCCAACAATCTCCCCCTTTTTGATGATGACAAAACAAATAGGCTATAGACAAAAATATGGGGGAGGAGAAGACTCCCCCTCAAATTATGCTATATTTATGCTATATAAAAAAACACAAAAATTTATTAAAAACACAAAAACATACTCTTGATGCCAATTGAAACCAAATTGAAACAATACCAAAAAAAACAATTACCAATAAAACACAAAATACAAGAGTTCTCAAACTCATAAAAACATAAGACTCATAACAAAAACTCATAAAACCAAAAACATATAAATTCATATGGAACCAAGACTAAATGAACTTATTTTTGTCCCATGTAAACTTATTCTCCCCTTTTTTGTCATACATCAAAAAGGGTTATGAAAAACATGTTTAATCAATAACACAAACATTAAGTTCTCCACAAATAAACGAAAATCTAGCAAAATCAAGTGGTTTAGTGAAAATATCGGCTAGTTGTAAATCCGTGGAAACATAATCAATATCTATATCTCCTTTCTCAAAATGATCTCTAAGAAAGTGATATCTAATCTCAATGTGCTTGGTCTTACTATGTTGATTTGCATTCTTAGTCATGTGTATAGTACTAGTATTATCACAAAATATTTTTATATGATCAAAATGCAAATCAAAATCAAGGAGAGTATGTTTCATCCAAAGGACTTGTGCACAACAAGCCCCTGCGGCAACATACTCCGCCTCGGCGATTGAGAGTGCTACGGAATTTTGTTTCCTAGAGGACCATGAAACAAGACAATTACCAAGAAATTGACATGTCCCACTAGTACTCTTTCTATCTACTCTACAACCCGCAAAGTCGGCATCCGAATAACTCGTCATTGAGAAATTTCCGGTTTTCGGATACCATAGACCCATCCCAATAGTGCCCTTAATATAACGAATAATGCGTTTTACCGCAATAATATGGGACTCTTTAGGACACGATTGAAATTTAGCACAAAGACACACACTAAATATGATATCCGGCCTACTTGCCGTTAAATATAAAAGACTTCCTATCATGCTTCTATATAATTTAATATCAACATTTTTACCTTGGTCATCTTTATCAAGCTTGGTTGTAGTTGCCATGGGAGTGTTGCAAGTCTTTGAGCCTTCAAGTCCAAACTTCTTTACAAGTTCCTTTGCGTACTTGGCTTGACTTATGAACGTCCCGTTTTGCAATTGCTTGATTTGGAGTCCAAGGAAGAAATTGAGCTCACCCATTGAATACATTTCAAACTCAAGTTGCATTACCTTTTCAAAATCCTTGCACAAAAGCTCATTAGTAGAACCAAAAATTATATCTTCAACATAAATTTGCACAATTAATATATCATTATCAACATGCTTAGTGAATAGAGTGGTGTCTACTTTGCCTTTAATAAAATCATTTGAAATGAGAAAACTAGAAAGCCTTTCAACCAAGCTCTTGGAGCTTGTTTCAATCCATACAAAGCTTTATCAAGTTTAAAAACAAAATCGGGATGAAGATGATCAATAAAATCGGGAGGTTGAGAAACATAAACTTCTTCATTTATAAAACCATTCAAAAATGCACTTTTCACATCCATTTGAAAAAGTTTAAAATTTTTGAAAGATGTAAAAGCTAGTGTCATCCGTATGGCTTCAAGCCGTGCTACGGGTGCAAAGGTCTCCTCAAAGTCAATTCCTTCAACTTGAGTGTAACCTTGGGCCACTAACCTAGCTTTATTCCTAATGACATTTCCGGACTCATCCATCTTGTTTCTGAAGATCCACTTAGTACCAATTATTGGTCTATCGTGGGGTTTAGGAACAAGGTGCCAAACTTGGTTGCGCTCAAATTGATTGAGTTCCTCTTGCATGGCAAGCAACCAATATGGGTCCGTCTCGGCTTCGAGAATGCCTTTGGGTTCAAAATGAGAAATGAAAGCAAAGTTACCACATAGGTCATGGAGTTTGGAGCGCGTTGTGACTCCTTTAGATGCATCACCCAAGATGAGCTCCTTAGAATGATTTGTAGCGTATCTCCAAGCTTTAGGAAGCGGTTGAGAGCTTTCCTCTTCATCCTCTTGAACATCACCAATAGATTCTTGCTTTTCTTCTTGAGCGGGTGAGCCTTCAAGGATAGTCTCTCCATGTCTTCACCTAATGGTTCAATCTCTACAACATTCTCAACAACCACATTAGATTCTTCAAATTTAACATGCATGGATTCTTCTATGGTAAGTGTAGATCTATTGAAAACTCTATATGCTTTGCTAGTAGAAGAATATCCAACAAAGATAGCTTCATAAGCCTTAGCATCAAATTTGCCCAAATTATCCTTAGTATTTAAAACAAAACACTTGCATCCAAAAACTTTGAAATATGCAACATTTGGTTTTCTAGAATGATACATTTCAAAAGAAGTTTTTGAAGAATTTTTGCATAAATAAATAAGATTCGATATATAGCATGCGGTGTTTACGGCCTCGGCCATAAATATTGAGGGAGGTCATACTCACTTATCATTGTCCTAGCCATCTCTTGAAGTGTTCTATTTTTCCTTTCTACAACTCCATTTTGTTGTGGAGTTCTAGGACAAGACATTTCATGCTTAATTCCCTTTTCATCACAATAAGTCATGAAGAGTTGGTTAATAAACTCACCACCTCTATCACTCCTTATTCTCAAAATCGGAAAACCCTTTTCTTTTTCAACTCTTTTTCGAAAAATCTTAAAATGAGAAAAAGTTTGATCTTTATTTTGCAAAAAGAAAACCCAAGTAAAACGGGAAAAATCATCAACCAAAACAAATGCAAATCTACTTCCAATTAAACTTTTAGTTTTAGTTGGTCCAAAAAGATCCATATGAATTAATTCTAAAGGCCTAGTTGACATGATATCCTTGATTGGTTTGAAAGAAGACTTGGTTTGTTTCCCAAGTTGGCACGCACCACAAATGCGGTCTTTCTCAAACTTCAAGCAAGGAATACCCTTCACCAATTCCTTTGAATTAATCCTAGAAAGATGTTCAAAAGAAGCATGTCCTAATCTTCTATGCCAAAGCCAAAAATTTTCATCAAAAGCATTCAAGCATTTAGTAGAACACTCAATATTAAGCATGTCAATGATATAAATATTATCATCACGAAAACCGGTGAGAATACAAACATCGGATTTAACATCAAAAATCTTGCAAGAAGAATTATCAAAAATAACTTTAAGTCCACGGTCACAAAGTTGACTAATGCTAAGCAAATTATGTTTTAAACCATCTACTAAAACAACATTTTCAATAATAGGAGATGCACCAATTTGAATGTTACCTATACCGATGATAGTCCCTTTGGAGTCATCCCCGAAGGTGACGGTGCCACCTTCCATGTACCTGATAGGGTTGTGAAGTTGTTGATGTCCCACGTCATGTGTCTTGAACAACCACTATCAAGGTACCACCGCTCCCTACGTCTTGGAGCTTTGGTGTGTACCTACATCAAATAATTTAAGAGTTGATTTTGGTACCCACATTTTCTTGGGTCCTCTAGGGTTAGTGTCATGAACCCAAACTAGATTATTTGTTCTATTTAGTTGATCATAACAAAACTTAGCTAAATGTCCATTTTTACCACAATATGTGCATCTATATACTCTAGCATATTTAAAAGCATAGTGAGTGTATGATTTGTGAGCATGAGAAACTTTAGCATGAGAGGTGTGAGCATGAGAATTTTTATCTTGTGAAATTTTAGCATGAGTAGTGTGCTTTTTAGAAAACATGTCCTCAAGTTTCTTAGTATTGAAAGCACAATCATTTAAAACTTTTTCAAAATCATTCATTTTGGATTTAAAAGAAGAAATTTCTTTTCATCAATAATAGGAGATTTTGCCTTACAAGAACTTTTGTAGGCACAAAATTCTTTTTGCATGGAAATGAAATTAGAAGAAATATCATCTTTTTCTTTAGAAACAATGGCAAGTTGATTCTTAAGAAAAGCAACTTCTTTTTGTAATTTTAAGCATTCAAGTTTCTTATTATCATAAGTTTCAGAAAGTTCTACAAAGGCATGTACTAGAACTTCCTTACTTAGTTCATCATCTTCATCATCAAGGGATTGAGGGTTACCTTAGGTGTGTTTGCCATGAAACACATATTAGCTTGATCCACCTCCTCTTCGGACTCGCTTTCCGAATCCCATGTTGCTTTGTATGCTTTCTTTTCCTCCGGCTTCTTTGGCTTGAAGGAGGATGTCATCTTCTTCTTGAACTCCGGACAATCCGCCATGATATGTCCGGGTTTGCGGCAATTATAGCAAATGATCCTCCGTTCCTCTTTGCCTTCGAATTTTCTCCGGAAGTTGAACTTGTTCTTTCGGTACAACCTCTTGACATTCCGCACAAGTAGAGTTAGCTCCTCATCTTCTTCTTCGTCTTCTTCATCGTCATCATTGGTGGATGAAGTCTTGAAGGCTATGGATTTCTTCTTTGAAGTAGTGGCTTCTTCTCTTGCCTTCTTCTCCATCTCATGGGTCTTTAGGTTCCCAATGAGACTAATGATGTCCATCTCGTCCTTGTCGTTCAACTCCTGTAAGGTGGTGGCCTTGATCTCCCATGAAGAAGGAAGCGCCCGAATCACTTTCCGCACCTTTTGATCGTTGGAGATGTCATCACCTAATGAAGAAAGACCATTAGTGATTTTAGTGAAACGAGTAATCATACTATCAATAGATTCTTCATCAAGCATTTTAAATGACTCATATTGAGACCTCAAGAGATCTATTTTAGCTCTCTTGACTTGTGAAGTCCCTTCATGTGTGACCAATAAGTGTTGCCAAATCTCATAGGCGGATTGGCAATGAATTACCCGTGTAAGGTCATCCTCATTCAAGGCGGTTAAAAGGGAGTTTTGGGCCTTGGAGTTAGCCTCATATTCTCTAAAGTTGAAGTCGGTCCAAGTGCTCTCATCACTATCGGGTGCTACATAGGGTTTGGTCAAAGACTTAGCCACTAAACTACCTAATGATTGCAAAAAGATAGTCATCCTAACCTTCCAAATAGGGAAATTGAGTCCATCAAATTTAGGTGGGGATTTAATATTATCGGCCATGTTTACTAGTGTATGAATGATGGAATGAAAATGTTGATTAGCAAGTTTTAAGGATCTCTCTATAGATGTTAAGCCAAAACCTAGAGTCCAAGCTCTGATACCAATTGAAAAGTCACCTAGAGGGGGGGTGAATAGGTGACAATGCTAATCAAGGTGCAAATTAATAAATTTAAAGTCACAACAATCACCAATCAAGAATCACAAGATGAATGCAAGCAAGTATGACAATGAATATGATGAGCAAGTAATAAGTGCAAGCAAAGTAGAGTAAGGAGTGCAAGAATGTAAACCAATCGCAAACACAAGGATATGTTATCGAGGTTCGAGCACCCAGCTCTACTCCCCGCCTTCCCCAGAAGGATTCTAGCTACTTCCACTATCACAAAGATCTCAAATACAATGGAGTACCCAACTCCTACAATCTCAAGTACAAGTAATTTCCTTGGTAGTCAAAAGACCACAAACTCTCTCTTTCAAATATCTCTTCCCTTACAAAGGTCCTTAGAGAATATTGAGTAGGAATGAAGCTCTTGTGTGTAAGGAGAAAAGAAAATTAAATCAGAGAGTATCACAAAAACACTTCAGAAATTAGAGAGAATTTCAGCCCAAAAACTAAGAAACAAAGTCTTTTGAAAGCCTTAAACTTTTTGAATTTTCTAGCAATAATTGTTGTAATGAATCTCTCCCCAAAACACCCTATTTATAGGAGAGGGCTAGGTTAAGAGATAAAACAAACTTAAGGCTAATTAAGTAATATTAGATTCAAAATACATCCCTAAATCAAATTTTAAACACAAAAAGACAAAACTTAAAACACCCCAGAAAATAGCCGTTTACTGTTCAACGGATCTGTCGATCGACCGGTCGGTCGACCGCACGTTCAAATATTTGACCGTTGCAGGCCAGCGGTCGACCGCCCGGTCGACCCAATCTAACCGAGAGCAAGGTTGCTTACAGTCGGTCGACCGGTCGGTCGACCGATACAACGTGCACACAGATACGTGCACAGCCAGAGTCACGGTCGACTGGGACGGTCGACCGGCCAACCTGTCATAGGTCCGGTCGACCGTTCGGTCGACTGGCTCAGGTAAAAAAACAGGATTTTGAAGAGTAAATAAAAGGGGATTTTGATTTTGATAAAAATAGTTTTGAACATAGATTTGTATAAAACACAAATATATATCTGTAGGCCAAATCTTGTAAACAAAATGTTTTTGTATGAATTATAAGAAAACATTTTGGAATAAACATGTGTGCAAAAACGTGTGTGATAGAGCTTCAAACCTATCCACTATTCTTTAACAAACTATAAAACTAAAAATACAATGATTAAATACTCTTTGAGCAATCTTCAAGTCTTTGAGCCATCCAATGCTTTGCTTGTGCCTTCTCTTCTATGATCCTTCCTTGATTGTGCAATTTGCCTTCCTTGCTATGTGAAACTTAGAAGTTCTTGCAAAAGCTAAACCAATGGTCTCCAAACATGGTACAAAACCTGAAACTTATCTTGAACAAATTCATTAGTACCAAATAGCTCTTATTTGGTTTGTCATCATCAAAACACAAAAACAAGAGAGTGTAACCTCTTGGGCCAACAGTTTCATGTATATATATTTATATATATAAATTTATTTGTAATTATAAGGAGGAAGAGGCCAGGCGGGAGCCGATAGGAGGGGGAAGATGGTGGTTATGTTTCATTTGTATATATATGTAATTATAAGGAGGAAGGGGCTGGGCGGGAGCTGGTAGGAGAGGGATAACGTGGTCATGTTTCATGTATGTGTGTGTGTGTATCTATTGTAATTATAAGGAGGAAGGGGTCAGGGGGGAGCCAGTAAGAGGGGGAAGGCGGAGGATTTAAACTTCATGTCTATGAATTATGTATGTATGTGCTTCATTATAAAGAATATAATATATTGTCTGAATGTGATGTTATGTAATAAGGGATTCATAGGCACCATGGATATCTAAATAATGTTATCTACTTGTCAAGGCGAGGGTAAAGGCATACACGTAGGAATATACGTGTAGGAAAATCATTGATAAACTTGAACTTGATGTTGTACTAGGAGAGATAATTACAAGTTAATAAAAAGGAAAGTGTGGTAGTTGAGACATCTAGCTATTAAATGTGAAGTATATGGGGATGAATAGAAGAGGGCTACATTGTAGGAGTAGCAGCCATCATAATTCATGTAAGACCCCCGCAGACCTCTTGAAGGATATGGTTGTGATAGAATTTTATCTTACTAAATTTTGTTGCTTGTATAGTTTACTTACTGAGCCGTTGAGCTCACCCCCTTTTCTTTTCACCCATTTCGGGTTTGGATAAAGGAAAGAGACTGATTTAGCTCGAAGGATGTAGTCATGGGCCGAATGATATACTATTCATACTTGTTTTGTTAACAATCTTCACATGTATGCTTTACTTTAAATACCCTTATGCTTGTGGCGTACTTATTGTATGTAACTTGTCCTTTGTGATATTTTGAGATTAGGGACTTACGGTATATGTAATGTTTTGAGAACTAAGACTGGTGGTAGTATTTGGTGATAATGTGTTTAGAGATCAAATTTTGATGCTATGTGTTATTAAGATGTATGGTGGAAACATGACGTGGAAACATGTAAGGAGAATATGAATTTTGGGTTGAGACATATCTATACCCTTTAATAAGTAGGCCGTGTGGGCTGAAATTCTTATTTGGAATAAGTAGGCCGTGTTGAGCCGAAATTGATGTTCTATGTCTTGTGAATATGTGAAACTTTAGGGGAGATGCTGCCAAAATTTTTGGGATAATATCGGACTAATCTTTTGTCTACAAAATGGGACCGTTATACTTAAACTGAAGTCTTCTTGTCAATCTTCTTCTCCAACACGACTCAACCCAAACTTGATCCAAATGAGATTGACTCCTCTCGAGTACTATATGCAATCTTAAAGCGCGAGTTCTTGAATCAACATGTGATAGCTTCAAGACTTGACTTTGAATTCTTTGTTGAAGTGAAACCTTCTAAGATCTTGATTAATAACTGAAACTTAATAAACATAAGATCATTAGTACTATAATTACATGAGTTAATCATCATCAAAACTAAAGTGATGGGCCTTTAGGCCAACAATCTCCCCCTTTTTTATGATGACAGAACTCGTGGAGTTATATATGCATGGATTAAAGGTAAGTTTCATAGAAACTCCCCCTTAACTCATGCATAGTATAAAACATAAAGATGTACAATAAAGCTCAAATACTAATAAAACATATAGATTCAGATACCAATGGAATGGATATGCAATAAGAATGCATATATATCAAAATCATAAACATATTGTAACGCCCCGATCCTAAAGATACGGAGACGTTATGGCGACGCATATACTCAAGGAAAATACCCCACGTATATACGCTAAGCCTAAAGTAACCTGAACACGCTATAATCAGAACTATAATAATCATCGAATTACTGCAACAATACATATACATGATAACAGATGGAAAATGACAAGAATGTGGCAGCTGAAAGCGATAAAAGATAGAATCATGAAATAACAGGAATAGAATGATAGGCTAGATGTGATATACAAGAATCAAGGAATAATAGCAGAAACAGAAAATGCAAAAATACCAGAATCAAAGGAAGAGGACCCAAGCTCCTCGCAAAGCGTACCGCCTCATCAAACACCGCACATTAGAAACAATCGTCCAATAGCTGGACGTGCAAACCCAGGGTCGCAGAACGCGACCATGGTGAGTGTGTGTGTAAAGGGGAAAAAGCTCGTGCAGAAGAACAATGTGCATAGATAATAGTAAGAACAACAGCAGACTAAGTAACAAATAAAAAACTGAACAGTAACACATATGGTGACAACATGAATACAAGTAGAAGACAACTGGCACAACTGTAAATATGCAATCAATGTCAAGACGTGTAATCTATCACATGTCACTAGGCTGATATCCAATTCTGGTCATAAATCTGGTCCTGGTTAGAATAATGAAAAACACCTAGAGGGGGGGTGAATAGGTGTAAGTGCTAATCTAGAACTAAATGCAAAACTAAGTGCGCTAAATACGGAAGCTAATGCAAATCTTGCAAACACACTTAATACAATCAACAAGTGTAGCCGAATTCCTCGTGAAGGGCTCTGAACTAACTCCTCTTGATTCCCCTTGAATGGGTTGAGGTGCTATGTGAAGCTCTTGTTGATTAGGTACAAGTGAGGCACACACAAACAACCAAGCATATACAAGATATAGCAATGTGAATCAATGCAAGGACAACACAAGCAAATAGATATGATATGGCAATATGAATTATGCTCAACACAAGCAAATATGATATGATGTTATGAATGATGCTTTGCACAAATTAAAGAAAGAGTTGAGAGACAAGTGGATCAAACGCAAAGGCCAAGATATGTTTCGAGGTTCGAGCACCTTGCTCTACATCCCCGCCTACACCACCGTGTAGGATTTCCAATCCACTATCTCCCACAGAGGGAACCTCTACCGAAGAGGATTTGTTACAACTCTAGGAGTACCTAACTCCTCTCTCAAACAACCACCTCACAACCGAGGGGTAGGCCCGTAGCCAATACAACAACCAACACCTCTACCGAAGAGGGTTTACAAACCAAACTCCACCTCTCACTAGAGGGAGCAAACCAACAACCCAATTACACAACCTCAACCTCTACCAAAGAGGGAGCAACCATGAAATCAAGGGTTTACAATAGGTGGTCTCTTTCAACCACAAACCTCTTTCCTTTTTCTTTTTCCACAAAAACAAGATCCTAATAGATTAGGATAGTATGATAGCTCAAGTGTGGAAACTAGGTGTTTTTGGAAACAAACAACAAAGAAAAACTATTTGGGAAATCTATTGTAAATGATAGAAAAATAAAAACCAATACAATATCCAAAACCTAGTTCTCTTTGATTTTCTAAAAACCCAAAACAATAAAGATTGGAAGTTTAAAGCACAAAACTCTTTTTAAAACTCTTTTTAAAACAATAGAGAAAGTCTGGAAATTTTGTCTAAAAAACCTTGGCCAAAAACCCAAAGAGATGGGGTTTTTATAGGCCCATCAGAAAACTAGCCGTTAGGCTGATGTGGCAGCTTGACAGGCTGACGGTCGACCGGCCCGGTCGACCGCCAACGGTCAGAAATGTGACCGTTGGGCAACCAGGTCGACCGGCCCGGTCGACCCAAACAAACAGAGAGCTCTGCTCTCATACCGGTCGACCATCCGGGTCGACCGTCCCAAAGCTGCCAAACGTGCACAGATTTGTGCACGTCGGTCGACCGGCCCGGTCGACCGACTTCAGCCCAAGTCGACTAATAAGCTGACTTAGTCGACTGGTTGAAGCCTGGAACAAAAAACTGGGTCAGAAAAACTGGGAAAAATATTTTATAAAAATCTTTTATCTTTTCTGAAAAATCCCATAAAACTTGTTTTAACATTTTGTATTGAAACACAAACTTGTGATAAAAATTTCAAGACATATATCAAACATATCAATTCATTTTTGAGTCTTGCAAATTTTATCAAAAACAAAACTTGTATTTTATCAAACTTGATTTTTCAACACATGAATAGGATAGTCAAAATAAGTTTGTCTAGCAAGTTTAAAGCATGTATGTATATCTAGAACATATCTAATATACATAGAAATAAAGTAAACTTGTTTTGATCTACTATTCATGAAAACCAAATCCAAAACATAAATCTTTGTGTGTTGTGCACTTGAGCATATCAACTATACTAAGCTTTACAAATGGATCTAAAACACACTAAACTAAACTATGGATACCTAAGTCTTTTTGATGATCTTCATCTTCAAGTTAACTTGCTCCAAAACTCCATCCATGGGCTAGGCAATGTGTGATCTTTAAGTTTTGGCCCTGGAATCATTATGAAAAGCTTCTAAACACCTTGTTGAAGCTAATCACCAACTAATATCTTGGTTAATGATCTGAAACTTAAAATCACAAGAATATTAGTAAACATAACTACATGAGTTAATCATCATCAAAACTAGGGTGGAAGGCCTTTGGGCCAACAATCTCCCCTTTTTGATGATGACAAAACTCATGGAGTTATATATGGATGGATTAAAGTTAAGCTTCAAAGAAGCTCCCTCTTAACTCATGCATAAACAAATAAATAAAAGATATGCAATGAATGTACATAAACATGTATGCATCAATGTAACGCCCCGATCCCCAGGATACGGAGACGTTATGGCGACGTACATACGCGAGGTGAAAACACGCTCACGCGTACGTTAAGCCTCAGTACAGTACAATACCTCCATATAGATATGAGGTCCAGCATGAAATAAGTACAAGAATACCTGCAGAAAGAGGTCAGCGATCATAACAGATATGAAAACAAGGATAAATAAGATAACAGAAATAAAGCACTAAAATACCTATGAATAGTCCTGATGCGGAATCTCCCATGTGACTCCAAGGCACTCTCTGAAGTTATGGTAACTCGGATCTCCAATCTGGGCATGCAAACCCAGGGTCGTCAGAAAGCGACCTAGTGAGTGGTAAAACTGAAGGAGGCAGTAATATATACAATAGTAATACAAGCACGATAATATATAGTACGTGAGGTTGGACTAGTGATACCATATAATAAGGATATATAAACATGAAAGCGTGAAAATACATAAACATGTCATCTTTTAATACCATCACTACCTAGCCGGGTATCATCAGGTCATATCTATAGTCGTGTCCAGTTTATGTAATAACTAATGTTGTCTAGTGGTGACGTAATAGACATGAATATGATAGTGGTGACGTGATAGAGGTGAACATGCAAATGAGCATATGTCTGTAATATATGCAATGCAGAATATGCATAGTATGCCACTACATACAGTGTAACATATACCAGGTAATGTAACAAAGTATATATGTACATGGGTAGTAGCGCACTAAAGAAAGTGTAACAGGAAACAGGAACAATAGCAATGTATACATGTCACATGATAGCAGATAAATGTCAGGAACAGTAACAAGTACAACTAAACATGTAGTAGGCAGGTCATGTCAAAGTCATGTCATTTATACAATAGTAGCGATCAGTACCACCTGCTATTTTAAGTACTCTCTTCCAGTGTCCCATACCACTGGCGGTTCATACTGAAGCCCGCACCCCAGTCGAACCCATCCGGACATGGCCTACGGGTACCATTATCCAAACGAGAGAGCAATCAAATAACAAGTGTTCCCGACGTCACTATTGTGTATACTGTTTTATTATGTTAATTGGAAACCCATGGTCGAAGAGTTCTTATCGGGTGGGTGTATCCCGTGCATACCCGGGACAACGGCCTTAAATAGATCCCTGGCTGCTGAGACCAGGGCCAGCCCGCTAGAGCTGTAACATGTAACATGAGTAACAGATGGTAGCCAGCACTACCCGGTCCCCTGCAGTGGGACCTCAATATGGATCCAGTACATCCACCCGACAAGATCTAGTCAACCGTCAAGTCTCCCCCATACCCAAGTTATCTTTATGATCTGTTATGTACATGGTACGGGTAACATGGTTACTGGACCTGAGCTCTGTTGATAGCATAGCACAATATAACAGGAAACGGGAACAATATAATGGGAAACGGGAACAATAGATGTGGGATTCTAGAGGTGGCCCTCGTGGCTTGGATCCACGTGGCACTTAGTTCCACACATCGCATATCAACAGCACTCATGTCCAGTAACGGGAATATCCATATCATGTCCAGTATCGGGAATATCCATATCATGTCCAGTATCGGGAATATCCATATCAGTAACGGGAACATGTATCCAGTAATGGGATTAACAATATCAGTAACGGGAACATGTATCCAGTAATGGGATTAACAATATCAGTAACGGGAAACAAGCATATAACATGTATCTGATAACATGGAACAATAATACATGTAATTGAAATGGTGAGCCATGTGACCAGAATAAAGAAATCATACATGCATGTGTAACAGTGATATGCCGAGAATCCATAGCATGATGAGAATAATAATATGAAATGTGGTAGTCATATATGTGTAGCAATAATCCGTGTAATCTATCTGTGTCATAACAGTGGTCCGTGTAGCATAGTATATCATGGCTAGTGAACTGCCGTAGCCGTGTAAAGATAATATCAGTGCATGAAATAACGGTATCTAGCTGTATGTCTAGTGACCGTATAGTGTCATAGCCTATTGTGGATCAATATATATGTAACGATAGTTATCTAAACGTGATAAGCTATATGAAATAATAGTGGTCAAGAAGATGGTGACCTAGTGGCCCAAGTGTCGGTGGTGGCAGTGCATGTATGATGACTGTGTCCTAGTTGTCTGTATCAGTATTTATTGTTACTATTAGTACCTCATATGAAATTAGGAATTACCTAGTAATCTTCTAGGTTAGTCTTATTACACTGTTGTCCAATCATTACCAGTTAATAATGAATTGTTATCGTATTTTATCCAATATCAAGATCTGACACAGAAAGCAATCAAGTCATAACACTAAACATGATAAAATATAATTTAGAAAATAAAAACACTCACAAACTGGCTACAAGACTGTAGCTCTCTTCTCCACGATCGCAACGGATCCAAAATCGCCCGAGTCGGAGTCCGGATGCTCCAGATATCGTCCGA
The DNA here is from genome assembly GCA_038442645.1 of Agave tequilana. NCBI lineage: Eukaryota > Viridiplantae > Streptophyta > Magnoliopsida > Asparagales > Asparagaceae > Agave > Agave tequilana. The sequence continues at coordinate 35,992 of JAVJIF010011636.1, forward strand.
ATACTAAAATAATGCAAAAGGGTTAATTTTGTAATAACAGAAAAATCTAGGGGGTTATATGAAATTTTACAGGGGCCTAAAAGTAAATTATACTTTACAGGGGCTAAAAGGTAATTTTACCTTAACGGGTCGGGTCCGGGTATAAACGGGTCGGGTTTGGACCAAACCCAAACCCAAAACCCAAATTGGGTTTCACCCAATTGAAGCAACCGCAGCAGCAGCGTGAGCTGCTGCTGCCGCCGCCTGCTCGTGCATACACCCGCGCGCGGCCGCCGGCCTGCGCCCGCCGGCGGCGCGCCCCCGCCGCCGGCGCCGGCGCTGCTCCGGCGCCCAAGGCCGCCGGGGCAGCCGGGCCTACCCATCAGAGAGAGAGGGAGAGAAAGAGTGGTGGGGGGGCTGGCCCCTTCCCCACCAGCGCCCGCGCCGCCCGGCGCTCGCCCGCGGCTGACCCCCCCTCGCCGGCGGGCCTGGCCTGGCCGGCCTCCGGCGCTGCCGGTCTGGTCTGGCCGGCCTGCCGACCTCCGGCGTACCGCCGACTCACCTGCAGAGAGAGAGAGAGAGAGATGGAGAGGGGGAGAGAGAAATGAAGGGAGAGAGTAGAAGAGAGAGGGTTTAGAGAGAGAGGAGTGAGAGAGTGGAAGAAAGAGAGAGAATAGAGGAGAGAGAGGGAGAAGGGGATTTTTAAAGAGTGGGGAAGAGTCGGTGCTACAGTAGGGCGGTGGCGGCGAGTTCTCCAGAGAAATGGAGAAGAAAGGAAAAGAAAAGAAAGAAAGGAAAGATAAAAAAATATTATTTAAAACTTATTATATTCGCCCCATATTTGACCAGCCCCGAACAGTGCCCAAAAATTACAGAAAATAGAGAATATTATCTTGAGGCGTAATATGAAGACGGTTTGCAGAAACTCAATTCGGTTTGCAAATTAAAATCCCGGAAGGTATCACCGATACGGGCGATACCGGTTTTGGGCAGATTTTCGATAAATTTAGAAAATTCCCCAAAAATACTCGAACGTAGATAACACGATTCTAAGATATTTGGTGAAAGCGGATTCTCAAAATACGACTCCGTTTGTGAAATAAAAATCAGAAGGCCGGTTATCGGTATCGATCGACACCGACTACGGAGATTTTCCAAAATAATCTAGAAAAATTTCAGAAAATCATGAAAAATCTAGAATATTAGAAAATAATTTTAGAAACTGAAATCGGCTCAATCGGACTACTATGGAGGTCAAATCAATTTTTGTACGTCGTATCGCGCACCGATACAATAATACGTACACTGGGGAGCAGGGTATTACATTTCTCCCCACCTTACAAAAAATTGCGTCCTCGCAATTTTAATCAGGTGTGAACAATATTTTTAACCCCAAAGTCGAAATGTTACGGGTCCACGACACTTCCGCTGCGCACTCTGCTATCTATAAGGAACTCGAGATGGAGAAGTATGGTAGCGAATGAATCCTAACGGATGGGAAGTAAGATGATGCAAAGAAAATGAGAAGGAAATTGGATGTTTTGGTTGACAACTGGAAGGAAGGAAGGAATATAAGCGAGTCAAGTAATGAATTGCCAAGGTCATGGTATTCTTGTACTCGTTGCTGGAATTCCCAAATTCAGATACAGATCAGTTAATCTGAACCTGATTGTACTGTTGGTACGAGCCCGAGTATTGACCCAGGTGGTTACCCACACCAGGTGTGAACCTAAGCTCTGATACCACTTTGTAACGCCCCGATCCCCAGGATACGGAGACGTTATGGCGACGTACATACGCGAGGTGAAAACACGCTCACGCGTACGTTAAGCCTCAGTACAGTACAATACCTCCATATAGATATGAGGTCCAGCATGAATAAGTACAAGAATACCTGCAGAAAGAGGTCAGCGATCATAACAGATATGAAAACAAGGATAAATAAGATAACAGAAATAAAACACTAAAATACCTATGAATAGTCCTGATGCGGAATCTCCCATGTGACTCCAAGGCACTCTCTGAAGCTATGGTAACTCGGATCTCCAATCTGGGCATGAAAACCCAGGGTCGTCAGAAAGCGACCTAGTGAGTGGTAAAACTGAAGGAGGCAGTAATATATACAATAGTAATACAAGCACGATAATATATAGTACGTGAGGTTGGACTAGTGATACCATATAATAAGGATATATAAACATGAAAGCGTGAAAATACATAAACATGTCATCTTTTAATACCATCACTACCTAGCCGGGTATCATCAGGTCATATCTATAGTCGTGTCCAGTTTATGTAATAACTAATGTTGTCTAGTGGTGACGTAATAGACATGAATATGATAGTGGTGACGTGATAGAGGTGAACATGCAAATGAGCATATGTCTGTAATATATGCAATGCAGAATATGCATAGTATGCCACTACATACAGTGTAACATATACCAGGTAATGTAACAAAGTATATATGTACATGGGTAGTAGCGCACTAAAGAAAGTGTAACAGGAAACAGGAACAATAGCAATGTATACATGTCACATGATAGCAGATAAATGGTCAGGAATAGTAACAAGTACAACTAAACATGTAGCAGGCAGGTCATGTCAAAGTCATGTCATTTATACAATAGTAGCGATCAGTACCACCTGCTATTTTAAGTACTCTCTTCCAGTGTCCCATACCACTGGCGGTTCATACTGAAGCCCGCACCCCAGTCGAACCCATCCGGACATGGCCTACGGGTACCATTATCCAAACAAGAGAGCAATCAAATAACAAGTGTTCCCGACGTCACTATTGTGTATACTGTTTTATTATGTTAATTGGAAACCCATGGTCGAAGAGTTCTTATCGGGTGGGTGTATCCCGTGCATACCCGGGACAACGGCCTTAAACAGATCCCTGGCTGCTGAGACCAGGGCCAGCCCGCTAGAGCTGTAACATGTAACATGAGTAACAGATGGTAGCCAGCACTACCCGGTCCCCTGCAGTGGGACCTCAATATGGATCCAGTACATCCACCCGACAAGATCTAGTCAACCGTCAAGTCTCCCCCATACCCAAGTTATCTTTATGATCTGTTATGTACATGGTACGGGTAACATGGTTACTGGACCTGAGCTCTGTTGATAGCATAGCACAATATAACAGGAAACGGGAACAATATAATGGGAAACGGGAACAATAGATGTGGGATTCTAGAGGTGGCCCCCGTGGCTTGGATCCACGTGGCACTTAGTTCCACACATCGCATATCAACAGCACTCATGTCCAGTAACGGGAATATCCATATCATGTCCAGTATCGGGAATATCCATATCATGTCCAGTATCGGGAATATCCATATCAGTAACAGGAACATGTATCCAGTAATGGGATTAACAATATCAGTAACGGGAACATGTATCCAGTAATGGGATTAACAATATCAGTAACGGGAAACAAGCATATAACATGTATCTGATAACATGGAACAATAATACATGTAATTGAAATGGTGAGCCATGTGACCAGAATAAAGAAATCATACATGCATGTGTAACAGTGATATGCCGAGAATCCATAGCATGATGAGAATAATAATATGAAATGTGGTAGTCATATATGTGTAGCAATAATCCGTGTAATCTATCTGTGTCATAACAGTGGTCCGTGTAGCATAGTATATCATGGCTAGTGAACTGCCGTAGCCGTGTAAAGATAATATCAGTGCATGAAATAACGGTATCTAGCTGTATGTCTAGTGACCGTATAGTGTCATAGCCTATCGTGGATCAATATATATGTAACGATAGTTATCTAAACGTGATAAGCTATATGAAATAATAGTGGTCAAGAAGATGGTGACCTAGTGGCCCAAGTGTCGGTGGCAGTGCATGTATGATGACTGTGTCCTAGTTGTCTGTATCAGTATTTATTGTTACTATTAGTACCTCATATGAAATTAGGAATTACCTAGTAATCTTCTAGGTTAGTCTTATTACACTGTTTGTCCAATCATTACCAGTTAATAATGAATTGTTATCGTATTTTATCCAATATCAAGATCTGACACAGAAAGCAATCAAGTCATAACACTAAACATGATAAAATATAATTTAGAAAATAAAAACACTCACAAACTGGCTACAAGACTGTAGCTCTCTTCTCCACGATCGCAACGGATCCAAAATCGCCCGAATCGGAGTCCGGATGCTCCAGATATCGTCCGAATACTAAAATAATGCAAAAGGGTTAATTTTGTAATAACAGAAAATATCCAGGGGGTTATATGAAATTTTACAGGGGCCTAAAAGTAAATTATACTTTACAGGGGCTAAAAGGTAATTTTACCTTAACGGGTCGGGTCCGGGTATAAACGGGTCGGGTTTGGACCAAACCCAAACCCAAAACCCAAATTGGGTTTCACCCAATTGAAGCAACCGCAGCAGCAGCGTGAGCTGCTGCTGCCGCCGCCTGCTCGTGCATACCACCCGCGCGCGGCCGCCGGCCTGCGCCCGCCGGCGGCGCGCCCCCGCCGCCGGCGCCGGCGCTGCTCCGGCGCCCAAGGCCGCCGGGGCAGCCGGGCCTACCCATCAGAGAGAGAGAGAGAGAGAAAGAGTGGTGGGGGGGCTGGCCCCCTTCCCCACCAGCGCCCGCGCCGCCCGGCGCTCGCCCGCGGCTGACCCCCCTCGCCGGCGGGCCTGGCCTGGCCGGCCTCCGGCGCTGCCGGTCTGGTCTGGCCGGCCTGCCGACCTCCGGCGTACCGCCGACTCACCTGCAGAGAGAGAGAGAGAGATGGAGAGGGGGAGAGAGAAATGAAGGGAGAGAGTAGAAGAGAGAGGGTTTAGAGAGAGAGGAGTGAGAGAGTGGAAGAAAGAGAGAGAATAGAGGAGAGAGAGGGAGAAGGGGATTTTTAAAGAGGGGGAAGAGTCGGTGCTACAGTAGGGCGGTGGCGGCGAGTTCTCCAGAGAAATGGAGAAGAAGAAGAAGGAAAAGAAAAGAAAGAAAGGAAAGATAAAAAAATATTATTTAATTCTTATTATATTCGCCCCATATTTGACCAGCCCCGAACAGTGCCCAAAAATTACAGAAAATAGAGAATATTATCTTGAGGCGTAATATGAAGACGGTTTGCAGAAACTCAATTCGGTTTGCAAATTAAAAATCCCAGAAGGTATCACCGATACGGGCGATACCGGTTTTTGGGCGGATTTTCGATAAATTTAGAAAATTCCCCAAAAATACTCGAACGTAGATAACACGATTCTAAGATATTTGGTGAAAGCGGATTCTCAAAATACGACTCCGTTTGTGAAATAAAAATCAGAAGGCCGGTTATCGGTATCGATCGACACCGACTACGGAGATTTTCCAAAATAATCCAGAAAAATTTCAGAAAATCATGAAAAATCTAGAATATTAGAAAATAATTTTAGAAACTGAAATCGGCTCAATAGGACTACTATGGAGGTCAAATCAATTTTTGTACGTCGTATCGCGCACCGATACAATAATACGTACACTGGGGAGCAGGGTATTACAATCAATATGCATAAAACATATTCTAGAAGCTCTAGTTACCAATTAAATTAATAAAACATTAACAAGAACACTAGATGCTCTAGATACCAATAAAAACTTACCAAATAAAACTTAATATATGCAAAAACATAAATATGCATATATATATATATATATATATATATATATATATATATATATATATTATATATATATATATATATATATAAAACCAAATTATTCTCCCCCTTTTTGTCAATCATCAACAAAGGGGTAAACATTCCAAACAATAAAATGAGGGGTAAAAATCTTTCTCTCCTTTTAAGTCAATCAAAATAATAAAACAATGTTCTCCCCCTTTTTGTCTAAAATAAAAACAAAGTCAATAAGGGGTGACTATAAACAACATGATATCAATAGATAAATATGTCAATGAAGCATCTTGATATCAATTGAAAATAAACAAAGATCAATAAATGTTATATGCTATATACATTCATGAAGAGGAAGACGCTAAGTTAGCTTCCCTACACATATGCATTACATGAAAGAGGGATGTTAAGCCCTAATTCACATAACACACATTATGTAATGCATAAGAGGAGATGTGAAGCTCCCCCTACACACGTGTACCACATAAAGAAGAGATGTTAAGCTCTTCAATACACAATACACTCAACATGAATCTATATGTAGAAGAGATGTTAAGCTCTCCTTGCATATAAGAAATATAAATCAAAACTTTTATATTTTACTTTAAATCAAAATTTTTAGATACCAATTTAAAACACAAAACATCTTGATATCAAAAGATAGTATTTTTCTTTTTAAGTCATATAAACAATTGAAATGACTATTTTCTATCATAAAGTAAGGGAGTGAAAAAATAAATACCAATTGAAATATGAAAATCGAATTTTCTCCCCCTTTATGAAATACAAACAAAACACATGCATAGGCTTGAAATAAGATATCAATTGAAAACTAAATCAATTGAAATAAAAATTGAAGCTCAAGCACTAGCATAAATAACTATTTGTGCTCTAAGATATAGGAATATAGTAGGCACAAATAAAACAAGTATATGTGTATGAAATAGAATGAGTACCAATCACCAATAAATGATACCAATTGAAAATATACATACACAATAAACATATGAGTATACAAAAAGATCAAAATGATACCAATTGAAAGAGTTCAATGATACCAATTGACATAGCAATAAGTTCAAGTGTATACATCATATTACTAATCCACCCATCTCATGCACAAGTTTAAAAAGAATTTTCAATATAAACATACAAGGCATGGACTCCCATCCAACCTCCCGTGGATGGTAGGGGTTTTCAAAATAGATTTGAAAAATATGCTTTGTTTGAAAAACACTGCCAAAATGAAGAATACTGTAACTAGTTAAATGGAAAATCTTTTAAACTAGTACGAAATCCTTCAAGCAAGGAATAAAAATGAATTATTTTTCATGAAACATGAAATCCACATGATAATCAACACTCTAAGCCATTTAAGCATAAATATAACTCATGAAAACAAAACACATGAGTAAATAAGAAATGTGAGTGTACAAATACAATGTGAAGAACATGATCATGAAAATATACAATTTAGCTCAATATTCCTTTAAACAAGAAAACACGAAAATCATTAAAACTTATTTAATCTTCAAGGTATATGTATGTCCTATACAAATTGAAGTATACATACATATCCAAACACAACGAGTCCACAAAGATATATGCATGAAGGCATGTGGCTCAAAAGGATATTCATGTATATCTAATAATTTGGATAAAATGGACATATACATGAAGTTAAACAATCAAACACAAAATCAAGAAAAACTAAATTTTCACCAAAACAAATTTCATTTCAAGGTATATGTATGAATTGTCAACACAATAAGTATACATACATATCCCTAAACACAATTGAGTCCATATATAGATTTGCATGAAAGGCAAATGACTCAAGGGGTATACATGTATATCTTAAAGTTTGGCAATACAAACATATACATGAAGTGAAGACTCATAAAACAAATTCAAAAATGGAATACAAGTTTGAAATGTATGAATCATCAAAATAGACTATACTAGCACATCTAATGGGTTCAAATAAGCAATCAAGCCCAAACATATATAGATTTATTTGTGGCCCACTATATGTACAAGTATAAATCCTAGTCTTAATGAAAACTAACATCTAAACAAGTAATCTTAACATGAAGCATCAAAACACAATATAAAAATCATCATGATAAACATAAACATGATTATTATGAATATCCACATGTTATTAGATATATGATATACGCAATAGCAACCAAATAATGAGAACACAAAAGAATTTATCCATATTAAACATGGGTGTCTCAAATACTATACATGTATGTCAAGGATCTAATAATCATGGCATTTACATACTAATCCATAAACAATGAATCATGCTATAAAACATCAAACATGCTAAAAATTTTAATTATGAAAGCATGTAAATAATAAATGGGAGTAAAGGATTGTTACCAAAACCGAAGAAGCAACTCTCCTTATCTCCAAAACATGGTGGTCCTCTCCACCAAATCTTCCCTTGAAAGTGATGCATCCAATTGATTTCCTTTAAAGCACGGAACGCATCCACTCCAAGGTGTCATCACTCTCACGTCATGTGAGAGCCCACACCTACATCAAAAATAATAGGAGGGGTGGTCTTTGGTACCCACATCTTATTGGGTCCATGGGGGTTAGTCCCTTCTCTAACCCAAACAAACTTCTTTGCTAAATTTATATTATGTAATCTATCAAAGCAAAATTTAGCAAGGTGGCCCTTACGTCCACAATGTGTACAAGTGTACACATGAGCATACATATGATGATGGGTGTGTCCGCGTGGAGCATGTGTATGCCGTGGAGGGTGTGCATGCATAAAAGTTGGAACTTGTTTCTTTCGAACTAAGGATTCCAAGCGTGTGTGGTTCATGGCACATTGGCTCATAGTGGAGCCCAAACAATCTACTCTCTTCTTTAACATAGATATATCATTATCAATTAAAGAAGAGGTGGCACATGCAATAGGAGGTGTGAGTGATACTAACCTAGCATGGCAAACATGAGCATCAATCTTATTTTGTAAAACTATATTCTTATCTAAACAAACATTCAACTCATTTGAAATAGAAATAATTTTGTTTTTCAAAGCAACATTCTCTTTTAAAACAAAATCAACTTTCGAAGACAAGTTCTCATTTATCTTCAAAAGTATTTCACAATCATTTTTAGATATTAAAAATTTATTTTCTTTTAATGCAAGTTCTAATTGAGATCTCAATGCATCCCTTTCATTAGAGACCTCAACCTTCTCTTGCAAAACATTGTCAGGTCTAGAATGCAAACATTTATTTTCTTTTTCAATTTCTAGACTTTTCTTTTACAAAACTTTATATTTTTCTATTAGTTTTTCACAAACAATAGATAGTTCTTCATTCAAAGCATGGGGATCAACATAATCATTTGAAGAACTAGAGCAATCATCATTATCTAAGTGGGGTTCCGAATGTACCTCAAGAGAGTCATTCCCTTGGACCATGAAGCATTGTGAATCGGATTCTCCACTAGATTCCTCCGGTTGATTTGGCAATAGAAGCTCGGAGGTGGTGGTTGTTGTCAACAAATTCCACACTACAAAAGCGGAATCAATATTAGAAACATGCATAAGATATTCTTTTGAAAGTGTGCTTCTAATGGCCTCAAGGGCTTGTGCATTGGCCCCTATATGATTGCGATCTCCAAGATAGCATTTCTTGGTGGCCGCAAGAAGGACATGCAAACCTAGGTCTTTAGGTACATGGACATCCTATACTTCCAAACAATAATGTTGGAAGGGTCAAAGCTAGGTGGGGTCATGAAGTCCATGGTATAAACTATATGTGTGCAAACAAGCAAATGCAAACAATAGATTAGCAAGAAAAAGGATCTCACTCCTAGGATGTTAAGCCTAAGTATCAGGAGCACTAGCTCTGATACTAATTGAAAAACACCTAGAGGGGGGGTGAATAGGTGTAAGTGCTAATCTAGAACTAAATGCAAAACTAAGTGCGCTAAATGCGGAAGCTAATGCAAATCTTGCAAACACACTTAATACAATCAACAAGTGTAGCCGAATTCCCCGTGAAGGGCTCTGGACTAACTCCTCTTGATTCCCCTTGAATGGGTTGAGGTGCTATGTGAAGCTCTTGTTGATTAGGTACAAGTGAGGCACACACAAACAACCAAGCATATACAAGATATAGCAATGTGAATCAATGCAAGGACAACACAAGCAAATAGATATGATATGGCAATATGAATTATGCTCAACACAAGTAAATATGATATGATGTTATGAATGATGCTTTGCACAAATTAAAGAGAGAGAGTTGAGAGACAAGTGGATCAAACGCAAAGGCCAAGATATGTTTCGAGGTTCGAGCACCTTGCTCTACATCCCCGCCTACACCACCGTGTAGGATTTCCAATCCACTATCTCCCACCGAGGGAACCTCTACCGAAGAGGATTTGTTACAACTCTAGGAGTACCTAACTCCTCTCTCAAACAACCACCTCACAACCGAGGGGTAGGCCCGTAGCCAATACAACAACCAACACCTCTACCGAAGAGGGTTTACAAACCAAACTCCACCTCTCACTAGAGGGAGCAAACCAACAACCCAATTACACAACCTCAACCTCTACCAAAGAGGGAGCAACCAAGAAATCAAGGGTTTACAATAGGTGGTCTCTTTCAACCACAAACCTCTTTCCTTTTTCTTTTTCCACAAAAATAAGATCCTAATAGATTAGGATAGTATGATAGCTCAAGTGTGGAAACTAGGTGTTTTTGGAAACAAACAACAAAGAAAAACTATTTGGGAAATCTATTGTAAATGATAGAAAATAAAAACCAATATAATATCCCAAAACCTAGTTCTCTTTGATTTTCCAAAACCCAAAACAATAAAGATTGGAAGTTTAAAGCACAAAACTCTTTTTAAAACTCTTTTTAAAACAATAGATAAAGTCTAGAAATTTTGTCTCTAAAAACCTTGGCCAAAAACCCAAAGAGATAGGGTTTTTATACGCCCATCAGAAAACTAGCCGTTAGGCTGATGTGGCAGCCTGACAGGCTGACAGTCGACCGGCCCGGTCGACCGCCAACGGTCAGAAATGTGACCGTTGGGCGACCACGGTCGACCGGCCCGGTCGACCCAAACAAACAGAGAGCTCTGCTCTCATACCGGTCGACCGTCCGGGTCGACCGTCCCAAAGCTGCCAAACGTGCACAGATTTGTGCACGTCGGTCGACCGGCCCGGTCGACCGACTTCAGCCCAAGTCGACTAATAAGCTGACTTAGTCGACTGGTTGAAGCCTGGAACAGAAAACTGGGTCAGAAAAACTAGGAAAAATATTTTATAAAAATCTTTTATCTTTTCTAAAAATCCATAAAACTTGTTTTAACATTTTGTATTGAAACACAAACTTGTGATAAAAATTTCAAGACATATATCAAACATATCAATTCATTTTTGAGTCTTGCAAATTTTATCAAAAACAAAACTTGTATTTTTATCAAACTTGATTTTTCAACACATGAATAGGATAGTCAAAGTAAGTTTGTCTAGTAAGTTTAAAGCATGTATGTATATCTAGAACATATCTAATATACATAGAAATAAAGTAAACTTGTTTTGATCTACTATTCATGAAAACCAAATCCAAAACATAAATCTTTGTGTGTTGTGCACTTGAGCATATCAACTATGCTAAGCTTTACAAATGGATCTAAAACACACTAAACTAAACTATGGATACCTAAGTCTTCTTGATGATCTTCATCTTCAAGTTGACTTGCTCCAAAACTCCATTCATGGGCTCGGCAATGTGTGATCTTTAAGCTTTGGCCCTGGAATCATTATGAAAAGCTTCTAAACACCTTGTTGAAGCTAATCACCAACTAATATCTTGGTTAATGATCTGAAACTTAAAATCACAAGAATATTAGTAAACATAACTACATGAGTTAATCATCATCAAACTAGGGTGGAAGGCCTTTGGGCCAACAAATAATGTGTCTATCATAGTGATCTATATGTACAATCAGGTGATTACGGTCAGTCACAATACATTAACAGTTCATTATCATTTATTATGTTAGCGAACACCAATTGCCACCTGTAATAGACGCATCCCATACTACGCCTACTACACGTGTCAATCAGGGTCCTAAGTTATTGAAATTAGTGGAAGAGACTTTGTCCATGCTTTAGGTGGGTCCCGTACATACCCGGGACCACGGCCTCAGTTTCCTGGCGCTGAACCAGGCCGTACCGCTAGGTACTCAGTAACAGTAACAGTAATCTCACTGTATGAACAGTGGAACAATAACAGTACAGATGGGATGTCAGTCATCCCCCAGGAACCCTGCAGTGAAACCCTCAGTCGGCTGCGCAACCTGTATCCTAGGTCCACCCAAAATACAGACGCTGTCTCCTCCATCAATTTTCCCAATCCCAGTGTAAGTTGTCTTTTTACATTATTATTTAATTCAGTTAAGTCAGTCAATATCAATGTCACCTAGAATACTGAGACATGCAGTGACCGTAACAGTAACAGTACAGTAACAGTAATTGTATACACGATGAATAGTAATAGGAACAGTGAACAGTAACAGTAATCGTGTATACAATGAATAGAGCTGTACCGAGTGTTATGGTTTGTGATACTTTCCCAGTAACTTTCAGTAACATGAGCAGTATGTTTATCAGGTAGATGTCATGTACAATCAGTGAGGTCACTTAAGTGGTATCGTGATGTTTATTCAGAATCGACTATATAATCTTATGAGGTTTATTCATTATGCATCTAGTATGTGAACATGAATAATAATTGATATGTATGAACAGTAATTAAATATGAACACTATTTAAACATAAAATAACGTCTATTAAAACAAGTTAAAAGCACTCACATGCAATAATATCGAAATACTCAATAAATAATTAAGGAACACTCATATGAAATAATACTAAAATACTCAATGAGAAAATAAAGAACACTCACATGAAATGACTCAGTTTCGGAACCGAATCGACGTTTGGTCTTCACTGCACGAACTGATACTGATCTACGGATCATCTCATGGATCAGTCTTCGAATCGCCTGTGTATCGGATCCATAACAAGCATATAAATCTACATATATTGGACGATTGTTTTATTGTGCAGGTGTTCGATGAGACCGTCCATTATGCGAGGAGCTTGAGTTCCTCTCTGTTTCTGGTATTTTCATCTATTTTATATTTCTGTCATTTCCTGATTCCACCTTTATCGCTTTCAGCTGCCATTTTCTTGTCATTATTCTTCTGCTATCATTGTGATTGTCATGGATATATATTATTGCAGTGATCGATGATATTATGTTTCTGATTCATAGCTTGTTCAGGTTAATTTAGGCTTAGCGTGTATACGTGGGGTATTTTCCTCGCGTATATACGTCGCCGACCTTCGTCGCGACTCCGCTTCAGCGTATTTTGGGAAGCGGGGCGTGACACATATGCATATGAATATGCGTAAAACATATATATGCATAAACATAAATAAACATGCATGTATATAAACTCAAATCCTTCTCCCCCTTTTTGTCACTCATCAATAAATGTGTGAAGAAAAATACGATTAATATATATGCGATATGAATCCATGAAGAGGAGAGACCATTAGGAATTCCCCCTGCATACATGCATTATATGAAGAAAGAGATGACTAAACACTAACCCATATAGCTAAAGTGTACAATGTATAGTTGGAGATGTTAAGCTCCCCCTACACACGTGTACCATATAAAGAAAAGATACCAAGCTCTTCTTTATATACCACACTCAATATGAATCTATACATAGAAGAGATGTTAAGCTTCCCTTGCATATAAGCAATATATCTCAAAATAAAATTTTGATACCAATAGAAACAAATTTTGATACCAAAAAATATTGAAAAACAACATAGATATAAACATCATATCAATTGAAAGTAAATGATCCATGAAAAAATTTAAATACCAATAGAAAGTAATTTTTTTTCCAATTAATACCAATTGAAAGAAATCTTTCCAAATTTAAAGATACCAATTTAAGGTAAACTCTAAACTATTTTGCAATATAGATACCAATTGTAAATAATACCAATTGAAAGTTATTGGTACCAATATTGAAAATGTAAATATTTTCTAAATTAAAATCTTTTTCTCAAAAGATGGGGAGTAAGATACCAATTGAAAGTATCTGAAATACCAATTGAATGTAAAATCAAGAATTTTTCTCCCTCTTTTTGAAATACCAATGAAATCAATGCATAAGCTTGCAAAAGATACCAAATTAACATTTTAAAAACTAAATCAAGCTTAGCATAAAACAATAGAACATATATGTACAAGCATTTTTGATTTAGCACAAAAAAATCATATATATGTATGTACAGAGCAATTGAAATATGATACCAATTGAGATATAACGCATACATATATAAGAAAACATGAGCATATAAAAATGAAATATCATTAAATCATGTATAACTCATAACCCCTATCATGCAAATGTTTAAAATGATATTCATTTAAAAAGCATACAAGGCAAGGTCGCCAAGCCAACCTCTCTTTGAAGGTAGGGGTTTTCAAAGATATGATTTGAAAATATTTTAAATACAGCTTGAAAACCTACTAATTGAAAACACGAAACTAGTTCTAAGAAAAATATTTTAAAGCTAGTACGAAATCCTTCAGGCATGGAACAAAAACATAATATATCTTATGAAAATATGCTAAATACACAATAATTGACACTCAACGAGTTATGAAGTACATATGAGCTCATGAAACAAAAATCAAGAGTAAACACAAAATATATCAAGTACATAAGGATTATGTAAGAAACATATACATGGATATAAGACAATGAAGCTCAATCAAAACAAAAGAAATTCTTTTTTCATAAACATGAAATCATAACAAAAAAAATCTATTTTTATCAAAACTAAACAAGAAACATAAACTTCAATGCATATGTATGTATTGTCAAAACTAAAACATACATATTTATCCCAAATATAAAATAAGTCTACAAAAGAGTATATGGCATATAAAGCAAGTGACTCAAGGATAAAATATGTAAATCTGATAGTATTGATAAAATTTACATATACATAAAGCTAAACAATAACATGTAAAAAAATAAGGAATACAAGTGTAAATGCAAAAATCATCAAAACTAGGTCATACAAATACATGTAATGACTATACATGAGCAATGAAGCACTCAAATATAATAATCAAGTGTAGCTCACTACTTGTACAAGTATAAACATAAGTTTTAATGAAAGTTATATTTAAACATGTAATCAAGACATAAAGCACAAAAACATCAAAATAAGATAAATAAATAAATATAATCATTAGTATAAATGCAAGTATTATCAACACTAGGATATACACAATAGCAAAACAATAATTGAGAATACAAAGATATGATCCATATAAGCATGAGTGTATCTCAAATACTATATATATATATATATCACAAGTCTAATAATTATTGCATTTAATCCTAATGAGCATGAAAACCAAGACATGCTAAAAATCATCAATAAAAAAGCATGTAAATAGAAATAAGGAGTTAGAGATAGTTATCAAACCCAATTGAACTAGTCTCTAGGTCTACAAATTATGGTGGTTCTTTCACCAATCCTCCCTTGAAAGTGATGCATCCAAAAATGTGACCATTTAGCTTGAAACATATCAAGACACCAATACTCTCACGTCTTGTGAGAGCCAACACCTACATCAAATGCAATAGGAGTAGATTTTGATACCCAAATTTTCTTAGGTCCATGGGGGTTAGTATATTTCCTAATTGAAATATTCTTACTCGCAAAATTTAAAGTATTAATTTTATCATAATAAAATTTTGCAAGGTGGCCCGTACAACCACAATGTGTACAAAATTACACACTAGCATACAAAGAATCATATGTGTGAGCATGATGAGTATGTGTATGCCATGAATGGTGTGCATGCATATTTGAGGTATGTTTTTTTTGAAATATAGATTCTAACCTCTTATGGCTCATGGCACATTGGCTCAAAGTGGAGCCCAAACAATCAACTCTCTTCCTCAAAATACAAATATCATTTTTAATAATAGAAGAAGAAGTGGAGGACGCAAGAGAAGCAAAATTCCTATTATTTGAAGGTAAAACAATAGAAGCATGGCAAACATGAGAATCTAAAACATTTTTCAAAGAAAATTTGCTTTGAAACACAATCCAATTCCTTGAAAATCAAAATAATTTTGTCTTTTAAAGACTCATTTTCTTTTAGAACAAAATCAAGTTTTGAAGATAAAATATCATTTTTCTTCAAAAACAAGATCAAAATCTTTTTTATTTTTCAAAATCTTATTTTTATTCCAAACAAGATCAAGTTGGGTTTTCAAGAAATCCCTTTCACTTAAAATCTCAACTTTCTCTTTCAAAAACCAAATCAAGTTTTGAAATAATTTTAAATTTTCCCTTTTTAATTCAAAACTCATGCTTTTTAAAACCTTATATTTTGAAAGCAAGTTTTCACAAAATATTGAGAGACTTCATATAAAGCAAGGGCATCCATACTACTATCATGATCATCGAAAAAGCTAGCACAATCATCAAGATGAGATTTCGAAGTTACCTCAAGGGAGTCATTCCCTTGGACCATATAGTACATTTCGTCGGACTCATCTACTATTGGTTCCTTCTTCAAAATGTTTGTCGCTTGTTCTTTGAAAGAGGTCAAAGTGTTCCACACTATAAAAGCGAAATTACAATGAGACATACTAGATAAATATTCTTTACTAAGTGTTTGCCTAAGTACATGCAATGCTTGTGTATTAGCTTCTAAGTGCTTGTCATTACTAAGATAAAATTCTTGGTAGTGGCAAACTAAACATGCAATTTTAGGGCTTTGAGGTATACACTCATCTTAAATTTTCACATGTCAATGTTGAAAACATCATATATGGGTGGTGCAAGATAATCCATAAATGTATACAAAAATGTGTGCAAAGCAATTAACTAGATTAGCGATCCAAGGATCACACTTTAGGTAGCCAAACTGAATATCAGAAGCGCTAGCTCTGATACCAATTGAAAGTACGCCTAAAAGGGGAGTGAATAGGTGTACTGCTAATCTAAGACAAATAATGCGGAATTTAAAAACTAAAAGTTACCACACAACGTGTAACCAAGAGTGAGTTCGAATTTCTCGTGAAGGGCTCTAGAACTTCTCCTCACTATTCCTCTAAATTATGAGTGAGGTACTTCAATAGCTCTCTTGGTTGAACACAAGTGTGAGCACACAAACAATATCTAGTATGTATATGAATGAGCAATAATAACAATGTAAGATATAAAGAGAGTAAAGAGTTGAGAGAGAAAGATCTAAACACAAACAACAAGATATGTTTAGAGGTTCGAGCCACTGCTCTACGTCCTCGCCTTCACACAGAAGGATTTTCACTATCCACTATTGGATCTTCCACAAAGGAACCCCCATCGAGGAATTACAACTTACAAAATGAGGATTATACAACTTCAACTCTCACACAACACCTCTACACAAAAGGGTAGGCACAAAGCAAAGAGAAAGATTATAACTTAGTGATCCAATGATAACAAATAAGAACTTGGTGATCACAAAAGATCACAAACAAAACACCTCTCACAAACAAAATCCTAGAGGATAGATTTGCAATGAAGAGCTCAAGTATGTGAGGAAAAAAGTGTTTGAAAAAAACACAAAGAAAACACCCTTGGGAAAAACTTCTTAATAGATAAAGAAATTGAAGAACTAAACTAGATTTCCCAAAACTTGATTTTCTTTGATTTTTCAAAACTTTAAAAACAAATATAGATAGGGAATTTAAAGCTCTAAAACTTGTTTTGAAAACTTGTTAAAAACTCTGTAGAAGGTAGGAATTTTTGGCTCTTGAAAATCTTATAGAAAACTGGCCAACAGAACCCATATTTATAGGGGTTCTAAAATATAACCGTTGGGGTTCAGAACAAGTCAAAATTAACCTGTCGATCGACCGACTAATAGTAAAAAAATCTGACCGTTGGGGCTGCCGATCAATCGTCCCCAGGCCACAGAGAAATCTTTTCTCTGTCGGTCGACCGTTCGGTCGACCGCCACCGAACCGAGAGTTGGGTGAGCCAGTTGGTCGACCGAGCGTAGCTAGGGTTGACCGGTCAGTCGACCGAGCCAAGGGCATAGGCTAATGCACGTTTCTGAGCACGTCGGTCGATCACTCAGTCGACTGAGCCCTGCTTCGATCGAACGGTCGGTCGGCCGACAACTGCCTAATAATAGGTATTATATAGGATTGAAAGATAGGACTTTAAAACACTTATAAATTCTCATAAAACTCAATAAATTTCACAAAATAAGTTCATGTAAGTATTTGAAGTAGAAATATGTGTGATAAAAAATTAACACATATTACAAACAATTTGAACTACTTTTAAGGTAAAGAATTTAAAGCTAAAATCACAAACCATATTTTACAAAAACCAACTTCTATATGAAAACTGATTTTTCCAGAACTTGTTCAAATACAAAAACAAGATTGAACCACATTTGAAACATAGTGTCTATGAAAATGATCCAATACACATAACATATGAAATATACTTGTTTTTGACAATAAGATCAAAATAAGTTTTGATAAATATAAAACTTAAACACATGATATGAATTCATCAAATTAACTTGTTTGATGAAATCTATTCATAAAAACAAAAGATGTATTCTTTAAAGCTCAAAAACAAAACCAAAATGAAAACTATTTGTTATGAAAATGATATATAATTTTTGACTGTGTGTGTAAGAGCTTGAGCAATTCAAACTAAACTATCCGTACAAAAGATCTAAATACTAAAGAAATAAACCTAAACCGAAGTGTTCTTGTCAATTTTCTTCTCCAAGACGACTCGATCCAAACTTGACCCAAATGAGCTTGACTCCTTTCGAGTACTAGATGCGATCTTGAAGCGCGAGCTATTGAATTAACATGTGATGGCTGAAATCACCTAGAGGGGGGTGAATAGGTAACTAGCTAATCTAATGGTGAATTAATGCAGAATTAAAACTATTATGCAAACTAAAAACTATTATGCACAATACACCAAGTATAACCAAGAGTGTAGCCGAATTCTCCGTGAAGGGCTCTGGACTATCTCCTCAAGATTCCTCTAGATAAGAGTTGAGGTGCCACTATAGCTCTCTTGGTTGAATACAAGTGTGAGCATACAATCCCAAGCATATACAATAAGGCACAAGATATATAAAGCAAATAAAGATCAAAGCAATATAAGCATGCAAGATATAAACACAAGTGAGAATAGAGAGAGCAATCGCAAACACGGGAGATTTGTTTCGAGGTTCGAGCACCTTGCTCTATGTCCCCGCCTTCAACACTATGAAAGATTTTCATTATAAATCGAACCCATCGGATCACTCGATACCGCAACACCTACAAACGAGTTCACACTAGAACTCCTTTGGACTCTCTAGTCCCTCTCTTGTTCCCGCACGAACTAACACACACAAGCACACAAGCTTGTCGAGGCCGCACCTCTATACCGAGCTCTCACAAGAACTCGAAACAATGCGAACCCGCAAGTTCGCCTCCTCAATTACAAAGATGAACACTTTGGTGATTACAAAACTTTGATCACCTAAAATCCTCTCACAACAAAGATCCCTATAGGATTGATATAGCAATGGATAGCTCAAGTGTATATGAGAAAACTTGGATTGATTTGGTAGTGAAAAACTCAAGAAAACTCTTTTCAAAACACTCCTGAAAAACTATCCTTTTGATATGGAAGTATTAGCACTAAAACAAGTGGAGAAATCTCTACAATGGATAGGAAAAACTGGTTTTGAAACTCTCCAAAAATCTTATAGAAAACAGTCTAAGAGAATCCCAATTTGTAGGCTCCCAAAAACTAGCCGTTGCAGGCTAAGTTAGCAGTTTAGACCACTGGCGGTCAACCGCCCGGTCGACCGGCCAACGGTCAGATTTCTGACCATTGAGCCAGCGGTCGACTGGCCGGTCGATCGTTGCCTAGCAAATGATCGCCCGGTCGACCGGGCCATTTCCAGAGAGTAGAGGCTCTCTAGCGGTCGACCGTGCGGTCGACCGGCCCAAGCTGTGCACCCTTGTGCACATCGGTCGACCAGAGTGGTCGACTGACTTCTGTCCCAGTCGACCGTCTGGTCGACCAGCAGAAGGCCAGTCCAGCATATTTCAGGGATTAAAAACTTGGCTTTTTACCTTTAATAAAATCCGATAAATTCTCTAAAAATTTACAAAATAAGTTCAATAATATACTTTGATATACAAACATGCTTGAGTAAAAATGAAAATATGTTACAAACATTTTGAACTATTTTTGTAATATGAAAGTTTTGCTTTAAACAAAAATCTGTATTTTTCCAAAATGATTTTTCCAAATTGAAAACCGATTTTTTCAAAACTCCTCCAAATATAAAACATGATATTCTAAACACTTTTAACTCTTAGTGTGTATGGATATGATTCACTACACATATATGATGAAATATCTATATTTTTGATATTAAGCTCTAAATAAAGTTTTGGTAAAACACATATATACTTTGAAGCTTAAAAACCAAAACGGTATTTTCTAAAATGAAAACTCTTTTATGAAAACACACATAAATCTTTTGTGTGTGTGTGTATGAACTTGAGCAATCCACTAACTAATCTATCCTTTACATTTTATCTAAAAATAAAATCTTAACAAAATAAACCTAGACACAAGTCTTCTCTTGAAGGTCTTCTTCTCCTTCTTGACTTGGTCTAAACCTTGATCAATGAGCTAGACTCCTCTTGAGTACTTGATGTGGTCTTAATGCACAAGCTCTCGAATCAACACATGCTACCTCCAAAACTTGACTTTAAAACTTTTGTTGAAGCTAAACACCTACTAAGATCTTGATCACATATCTGAGACTAATTAAACACAAGATCATTAGTACTATAACTACATGAGGTAATCATCATCAAAACTAGAGTGATGGGCCTTTGGGCCAACAATAGCTTCAAGACTTAACTTGAATCCTTTGTTGAAGCTAAACACCTACTAAGATCTTGATCAATAATTGAAATTTAATAAATACAAGATTATTAGTACTATAACTACATGACTTAATCATCATCAAAATTAAAAAGATGGGCCTTTGAGCCAACAGATCCCACTTAGGAGGTTTGAAATGGTCAACATACCTGAAACTTCACTAGTTGGTGAAGCTATGCTCCTGGCGAAGCTAGTCTCCTGGCGAAGATAAGCTCCTATCGAAGCTAGTCTGTTGGTGAAGCTAGCCATCTAGCAAAGCTAAGCTTCAAGTTTCTGGCGAAACTAATCTGTTGGTGAGGCTAGCCTACTGCGAGGCTAAGCTTCAAGGTTCTGGCCAAGCTAAGCTCCTGGCAAAGTCAGCCTATTTGGTAAAATGTAAACTAATTGCCAAAATATTTGCGAATTGTCTTTTAGAAGTGTCGACAAGCTAGATATTGTACAAACCAGTTGAAGAGCTATCTGGGATTTTGTTTTTGGAAGTGTCAATAATGACGACACTGCTTTATTTAGGCTATTTCAATATGAGATGGCAGCTCGTTTTTTCATTTCCAAGTTTGCTTCTGCTCAAAAAAGGTTTTGGATGAAGTTGCTCGTGAGTTGAGCAGGGATGCCCCAACCTCAAGGACAAAAGTCCAAACATTAAGTTCATCCGACGATGATGAGGCAAGTGATAATAAGGTAATTGTGGACTTGTTGGCCTAGCATCAAATGTGTGCATTTGTTAAGGTTAACAAACACTTCGGTATATGAACAACCTTGGCTTGTATTAAATATGATCTGGATTCTGTGACAATATTTTGTGGGCATATGAAAACTTGTGATGTTGTGTTGTGTAATCCTAATGCTTACTATATGTTGATGCTTTTCATCCATTATTTCTATATCGTGCATAAATCTTGTTTTCACAGTGCAAGTATAAAAGTGATGATGATTGTAGCTGCTCCATTTAGCAGTCAGCTACGTGCTCAGGAGGCTAATGAGTATGGTAACATAAAAATTTTGAGCTTGATTAAAGTTACTGCAGGTCATGATGATTCCTCCTTAGGGAGGTTAGCAACTGACCAATAAAATGATGGGTATGGATGGCTAACTATGGTTATAAAATCTGAGCCTGACATGTGTGAGGATTTGCAGTGATATTTTTTTGTTGTCCAAATAGGTCCCTTTATTGTCCGCTCAGAAAAGACCATGATGAGTCGGTTGTTTGTTCCTAAGCAACCAAGCACTGAATGAAGTGCTTATGGATGGCTTAGAGCGAGTTTTGTTTACTTATTGGAGCCTTTGGAGGTTATGTACAAGGCCTTGATGATTGGCATATTAAATTGTTAGCAACCAAGCACATATATAGTGCTTTAAGATGGCTAAATTTGGGAGAAATGTCTTATATCTAAGCCTTGCCATATACAACTAACGTTCATAAAGGTATAGTTCATTTGAAGCTTTCCATTATTTAGTGAGTACATGGATATTACAAGGGTCGATCATTATAATGTAGCTTTGCTAAAATTAAGATATGCATTGCCCCATTCAATACAATGACAAAAATGAACAAGAGAGCTATGATATTCAACATTTTGGTAATGCATATTTCTTGATATTTTTCCCTTTCTACTGTCTTGTGCGTAGTCTTCACCATAAATCCACTCTCGTACCTGTGGTACTTGTTGCATCGTCTTTGTTTCAGGTTTCCATTCAAAAAATTTACACCGCCTCTTGGGAAAAGTTTCCACAAATTCAAAATACAACTCCCTATTCTTCTCGGTCTTGCATTGCTTTAACAGGATTTTAACGTCGCAGTAGCATCTTTTTCTCTCATATTCCCAAGGGTTGCTAGAACCTCTTTCTCCTGTGGAAATATACTGCTTACATGTTGTATTTGTCTGCTTTGTTCTTGAGTCAAATATGGCTGGTTGCACTGCGTGCAGCTTTGTTAAAGGGGCTATATTTTTGCACTTATGATGATGTTGGGATATGCCTTGTTGGAGCTTGATTTTACCTTGTTGCACCTATACTGATGTTGATTGTGTGTTGTAGTACAGGGGAATGTTTATTTTGTTTTGTTGTTGAAGCTTTTAATGTTTCTTGCTGTTGCAAGCCTTCTCTTCTTGTTGCTGTATTTTTCTCCAATTTTCTCGGTGTTCTTGGAATTCAATAATCTTGTAGATCGTTACTGTTGTTGCCTTATGAGATCAGGTTCTTATAGAATTATTTCCCAACAGCGAATGTTACTAGCTGTTGAGTTCATTTTTTGTGTGGCAGTGGGCTCTATAGTTTGCTTTGGTTCTTGGGCGATAAGTCTACAGGGGTGATCTCACTTTTGTTGGTTGGATTTTTTTTTTCCAGACTGCATTTCAGCCTTCAAACAAACAGGCTGTGATGATATTTATCTAAGCCTGCCCCACAATTATACTACCCCTGACCCGTTTCTTTTCCACTTGGAAATCTAAAAAAACAGTTTTCTGGGTCTGCAATTTCTAGTCAAACATGCTTTTCTTGACAATCTAAATCAGAAGTGAAAATAAGATGATGAGCCTATTCACGGGGCCTGAACTCTTCTGGACCCATTTATTAATTGTTTGGATGCCCAACCTAGCCCATTGATAATTGCTTCTTCCATACACTATTCAAACACATATCTCGGGTCTTCAGAGGGGCGGGTATTGATACCCAAACGATTAATTAAGATACCCATAAAATATTACAAAAAGTGTCATTATTTTTTTTGAATACGTTTACTTTCAGAGAGTAGTCCAAAATGCCCTGTTCAATCTTGAAGCCATGGCCAGCTCACACGTGGGCCTGTTGCTTGTTAGGTTGTTTAAAGGGTGGGAGCCGCTGCAGAATTGGTTGCACAGCGGAAATCAATAGCAACGTTGATGGATCTTTTGCAAGAAAATGATCTTCACTGTGCCCAGGCTGTCAATGAGGATGTTCTACCTGCAGCGAAATGTAGGGGACTATGAACTGGAAAGCAAGGGACTGTGAATCAATGCTCGATTTGATTTGAATGGAGCTGCGGCGATCAACGGTTGTAACCCCCTGATCCCCGATGTACGTATCACAGTATCAGTACTCGATATGACGTACAACATTGATTTGACTTCCGTGGTAGTCCGATTGAGCTGATTTTAGTTTTTAAAATCATTTTCTAATATTTTTGATTTTTCAGGATTTTCTGAAATTTCTCTGGATTATTTTGGAAAATCTCCGGAGTCGGTGTCGACCGATACCGATACTCAGATTTATGATTTTTATTTCACAAATAGAGTTGTATTTTAAGAATCCGCTTTCACCATATGTCTTAGAATCAGATGATCTATGTTAGGGTATTTTTGGAGAATTTTTCTGAATTTATCGAAAATCCGGCCAAACCGGTGTCGCCCGTATCGGCGAGACACTCCAGGATTTTTAATTTGTAAACTAGATTGAGTTTTGACAAACTGTCTTCATCTTACGTCTCCAGATAATATTCTCTATTTTCTGTAATTTTTGGGCCCCGTTCGGAGCTGGTCAAATTTTGGGCCAATATAAAAATAATAAAATATTATTTTTTTAATCCTTTTCTTTTTCCTTTCTTTTCTCTTCCCTTCTTTCTTTCTCTGGCTTTCTCTGGAAGCGACCGCCACCGCCATCTTCCACCAACTTTCCCCTTCATTAAATCCCCTCTCTCTAATTAAATTACTAATCTCCCCCTCTCTCTCTAACCTCTCCCCTCTCTCTCTAAAACTCTCTCCTAATCCCTCTCCCTCTCTCTAATTTTCTCTCTCTCTCCCTCTCTCATGCGCGGGCCCGAGGAAGCCGCGGCCAGTGGTGGCCGTGCGCCACCGCGCTGGCCGGCGAGGGCGCCGCCGGCGAGGGGGTCGCCCCCCCTCTTCTTCTTCTTCCTTTTCTTCTTTTTCTTTTCTTCTTCTTTTTCTTTTTTTTTTCTTTCTTCTCTTCTTCCCCTGCTGCTTCTTCTTCTTCTTCTCTTTTCCTCTCTCCCCTTTACTCTCTCTCTCTCTCTCACCCTCTGAGCCGCCGCCGGCAGGCCGGCCGGCCGCGCAGGAGGAGCAGCAGCAAACTGCTGCTGCTTCTTCTTCTTGTTGTGGGTTTGGGTGATCCCAACCCATTAACCCAATTTGGGTTTATTTGCAACCTAATAACTCGACCCGTAAACCCAGAAACCCTCTACCCATTTAACTTAAGTTAACGGGTTTGGGTTGTGGATCTGGACCCGACCCGTTATGAGCCAAACCCGCATCCGAAACCCAATAAAGGTAAATTTGCAGAAAACCCCCTTGTCCAATTCAGTATTTGCATTTCTTATTTTTATTTACATAATTAACCCATTTGTATTATTTTTAGTATTCGGGCGATAACGGGAGCATCCGGACTCCGATTCGGGCGATTCTGGATCCGTTACGATCGTGGGAAAGAGAGCTACAGTTTTATGGCCAATTTGTGAGTATTTTTATTTTATAAATTGTCTTTTTAGTATATTTAATGCACTTGATTGCTTTATGTAAATAAAACAGGATTATCGGTTAATCACTGTAAAACTGTACATACCGAGTCATAAATTGTCATTGATAGAATAACAGTGTAAACATGCTCGATTAGAATAACATTTGACCGTCAGGACAAGTAGGGATATCTGATACTCCATTCGGTATGATTACCGGTACCTGCCTCACACGAAACACCGATACGACATGTACATGTACCACTAGATATTGTGATTCCCCGTTCCTTGTTATATTGTCATTCTGATTCACTGATACTCGGTGACACGACATTATTACTCAACATGCATGCTAGACACCTTCACACACTAGGTTCCACATTACACGAATACTGTAGTTCATTACACTGACCCCTGATATAACATGTACGAGTACTATTCAGATATAGTACACGGATTATTGCTACACATGGATGTCCCACTGGTACATGGATAGACTAATACACAGACAACCACATTTAATATTATTGTTACAATTATGTCATGTTTACATATCATTGTTACACGTGCATGTCATGTTTACCTATCACGGTTACACGTGCATGTCATGTTTACATACAGTTACATGTGCATGTCATGTTTACCTATCACTGTTACACGTGCATATCATGTTTACATCTTACTGCTACACGTGCATGTCATGTTTACATATCATTGTTACACGTGCATGTCATGTTTACCTATCACGGTGTATTGTACTGTATTTTTGGTACTGTATTAACTGTGTTATGTACTCTTGTTACATGTGCTATATCAGCAGTGTTGTTACTATATAAGAAAACTTGTACAGATCTACAGTAGGCTAAACGTGTATACGTTGGGACGTACCACCCGACGTGTACAGGTTACCGATCATGTCATGTATTCTATATTGAGCAGTGGGTCGTGACCTGGTTTAAGTGGTATCAGAGCTTAGGTTCACACCTGGTGTGGGTAACCACCTGGGTCAATGCTTGAGCTCTTACCAATAGTACAGTCAGGTTCAGATTAACTTATCTGGATCTGAAGTTGGGGATTCCAGCGACGAGTACAAGAATACACTATCCTTGACAATTCATTCCATGACTCCTTTGTATTCCTTCCTTACAATTGTCAACCAGAATATCCGATTTCCTTCTCGCTTTCCTTGCATCTTATTGCTTCCAATCCGTTAGCATTCGTTCACTACAATACTTCTCCATTCCGAGTTCCTTATAGATATTCGTGGACCCGTAACCTTTAAGCTTTGGGGTTAAAAATCTTATTCTCACACCTGAATAGAAATTTCGAGGACGAAATTTTTTGTAAGGTGGGGAGAAATGTAACCCCCTGATCCCCGATGTACGTATCACAGTATCAGTACTCGATATGACGTACAACATTGATTTGACCTCCGTGGTAGTCTGATTGAGCTGATTTCAGTTTTTAAAATCATTTTCTAATATTTTTTATTTTTCAAGATTTTCTGGAATTTTTCTGAATTATTTTAAAAAATCTCCGGAGTCGGTGTCGACCGATACCGATACTCGGATTTATGATTTTTATTTCACAAATAGAGTTGTATTTTAAGAATCCGCTTTCACCATAAGTCTTAGAATCAGATGATCTACGTTAGGGTATTTTTGGAGAATTTTTCTGAATTTATCGAAAATCCGGCCAAATCGGTGTCGTCCGTATCGGCGAGATACTCCAGGATTTTTAATTTGCAAACCGGACTGAGTTTCGACAAACCGTCTTTATCTTACGTCTCCAGATAATATTCTCTATTTTTTATAATTTTTGGGCCCCGTTCGGAGCTGGTCGAATTTTGGGCCAATATAAAAATAATAAAATATTATTTTTTTAACCTTTTCTTTTTTCCTTTCTTTTCTCTTCCCTTCTTTCTTTCTCTGGCTTTCTCTGGAAGCGACCGCCACCGCCATCTTCCACCGACTTTCCCCTTCATTAAAATCCCCTCTCTCTCTAATTAAATTACTAATCTCCCTCTCTCTCTAACCTCTCCCCTCTCTCTAAAACTCTCTCCTAATCCCTCTCCCTCTCTCTAATTTTCTCTCTCTCTCCCTCTCTCATGCGCGGGCCCGAGGAAGCCGCGGCCAGTGGTGGCCGTGCGCCACCGCGCTGGCCGGCGAGGGCGCCGCCGGCGAGGGGGCCGCCCCCCTCTTCTTCTTCTTCCTTTTCTTCTTCTTCTTTTCTTCTTCTTTTTCTTTTTTTTTTTCTTTCTTCTCTTCTTCCCCTGCTGCTTCTTCTTCTTCTCTTTTCCTCTCTCCCCTTTACTCTCTCTCTCTCTCACCCTCTGAGCCGCCGCCGGCTGCCGGGACCGCCGCCGGCAGGCCGGCCGCGCAGGAGGAGCAGCAGCAAACTGCTGCTGCTTCTTCTTCTTGTTGTGGGTTTGGGGTGATCCCAAACCCATTAACCCAATTTGGGTTTATTTGCAACCCAATAACCCGACCCGTTAACCCAGAAACCCTCTACCCATTTTACTTAAGTTAACGGGTTTGGGTTGTGGATCTGGACCCGACCTGTTATGAGCCAAACCCGCATCCGAAACCCAATAAAGGTAAATTTACAGAAAACCCCCTTGTCCAATTCAGTATTTGCATTTCTTATTTTTATTTACATAATTAACCCATTTGTAATATTTTTAGTATTCGGGCGATAACGGGAGCATCCGGACTCCGATTCGGGCGATTCTGGATCCGTTACGATCGTGGGAAAGAGAGCTACAGTATGGCCAATTTGTGAGTGTTTTTATTTTATAAATTGTCTTTTTAGTATATTTAATGCACTTGGTTGCTTTATGTAAATAAAATAGGATTATCGGTTAATCACTGTAAAACTGTACATACCGAGTCATAAATTGTCATTGATAGAATAACAGTGTAAACATGCTCGATTAGAATAACATTTGACCGTCAGGACAAGTAGGGATATCTGATACTCCATTCGGTATGATTACTGGTACCTGCCTCACACGAAACACCGATACGACATGTACATGTACCACTAGATATTGTGATTCCCCGTTCCTCGTTATATTGTCATTCTGATTCACTGATACTCGGTGACACGACATTATTACTCAACATGCATGCTAGACACCTTCACACACTAGTTTCCACATTACACGAATACTGTAGTTCATTACACTGACCCCTGATATAACATGTACGAGTACTATTCAGATATAGTACACGGATTATTGCTACACATGGATGTCCCACTGGTACACGGATAGATTAATACACGGACAACCACATTTAATATTATTGTTACAATTATGTCATGTTTACATATCATTGTTACACGTGCATGTCATGTTTACCTATCACGGTTACACGTGCATGTCATGTTTACATACAGTTACATGTGCATGTCATGTTTACCTATCACTGTTACACGTGCATGTCATGTTTACATCTTACTGCTACACGTGCATGTCATGTTTACATATCACTGTTATACCTGCATGTCATATTTTCATATCTCTGTTTCACGTGCAATCCATGTTCCATGTTACCTATTCCTGTTATATGATTGTTACTTGTTACTGATATGGATATTCCTGTTACTGGACATGCGAGCTGTTGATATGCGATATGTGGGAATCCCATATCTATTGTTCCCGTTTCCCGGTATATTGTTCATATTATCTTGTTCATATTATATTGTTTCTCATTCCCGTGATATTGTTCTACGCTATCAACAAAGCTCAGGTCCAGTTATCATGTTACCCGTATCATGTACAGTAGTTATTCTTGTTACATTGTATACTTGATATAACAGATCATAAAGCTAACTTGGGTATGGGGGAGACTTGACGGTTGATTAGATCTTATCGGGTGATGTACTGGATCCATATTGTTTTCCCACTGCAGGGGACGGTAGTGCTACCTACCAATTGCTCCATGAGCTCTTGTTACTTGATTCATGCTCCCCTCTTAGCGGAGGGCCCTGGTCTCAGCAGCCAGGGGTTTGTTTAAGGCCGTGATCCTGGGTATGCACGGGATACATCCACCCGATAAGAACTCCTCGATCATGGGTTTCCAAGTAACATAATAAAACAGTATACACAATAGTGGACGTCGGGAACACTTGTTATTTGATCACTCTCTCGTTTGGATAATGGTACCCGTAGGCCATATCCGGATGGGTTCGACTAGAGTGCGGGCTCCAGTATGAACTGCCAGTGGTATGGGACACTGGAAGAGATTGATTAAAATACCAGGTGGTACTGATTGCTACTATTGTATAAATCACATGACATACCTGGTAACTGTATGCTATCTTGTTATTGTTCATGCTACTTTATCCGATATCATGTAACCTGTATACCTGTTACTTTACCTGGCATATGTTATCCGATATCATGTTACCTATATACTTGTTACTTTACCTGGCATATATTATACTGTCTGTGATGGCATATGACGCATGTTCTGCATTGCATGGCATACGACGCATGTTCTGCATTGCATATATTATGCTTTCTGTATAGCAGACATCACTACTGTATATGCACCACACCGTATAGTGATTACACTGTATAGGCCCATCTGCCTATACACGTCTATCACGTCACCACTAGACGACTATAGATATGACCCGATGATAACCGGTTTAATGACGATATTAAAAGATGACAAATGTATAAATATATTTCTACTGCTTACATGTTTATCTATTTCTACTGCTTATGACATTCTTCATATATATCCTTATTATATGATATCACCAGTACAATATGATGTATTACCTATTATTATCATGCTTGTATTACTATTGTATATATTACTGCCTCCTTCATTTTACCACTCACTAGGTCGCTTTCTGACGACCCTGGGTTTGCATGCCCAGATTGGAGATCCGAGTTACCGTAGCTTCAGAGAGTGCCTTGGAGTCACATGGGAGATTCCTCATCGGGACTATTCATAGGTATTTTAGTGATTTATTTCTGTTATCTTATTTGTCCCTCTTTTTCATATCTATTATGATCGCTAACCTCTTCTGCAGGTATTCTTGTACTTATTTCATGATGGGACCCATGTCTATATGGCAGTTAATCCTGTACTGAGGCTTAACGTACTCGTGAGTGTATTTTCACGTCGCGTATGTACGTCGCCATAACGTCCCCGTACCTGCGGGATCGAGACGTTACAATGGTGAAGGTCAAGACTCAAGCGGTGGAGGATCTCAAGCGGGAAGAACCCATCGAGAAGGCAGAGCTCGGATGTTGAGATCTTAAGCAGTGGGGATCTCAAGCTTAAAGGCGGCGAGGCCTGTAGGCTGTCTAAAAATCATTAAAGACAAGTCATCAAAAACAGAGACTCAAACTCCAGACGCAGGGCTAATCTCAGTCAGGCTTTCCAGAGATGTGATCAAATTCGTGAAACATCACGTCAGTTATCGTTTTGGGGTACCTCAGCGAATTATCCATGACAATGGACTCCAATTCATCAGCCAGGCTTTCCAGAGATTCTGCGCTAAGTTCAGAATCCAGAGTGTATCCTCAACGACATACTACCCCGCCGCTAATAGTCTCACAGAAGCTTTTAACAAGGCCATTGGTAAAATCCTCAAGAAATTCGTCTCGAAAAGTCAACATGACTGGGACGACAAGCTGGGTGAATGCTTATGGGCCTATCGCACGACTATTCGAACCCCAACTAAAGCTACGCCATTTTCTGTGGTATATGAGTGTGAAGCCGTGCTTCCACTGAAAATTCAAATTCCGTCTTCACGCGTCGCCCTGACAGCGGAGTTGACAACAGAGGAGAAGCATTGACAGCGACTCCAAGAATTGGAGGCCTTGGATGATAAACGTCTGCAGGCCCAATAACAAATCGAGCTCTACCAAGCCCGGATTACCAGAGCCTTCAACAAGAAAGTTAAAGTGCGAACTTTCAAGAAAGACGACCTTGTCTTAGCCGTCAGAAGACCTATGGTGATGACACATAAGACAAAAGGAAAATTCCAGCCCAAATGGGAAGGACCATTTATAGTAGAGTCAATCTACTCAAATGGATCATATCGTCTCATAACCTCAAATGACGATACACTCATGATGCCGATCAATGGCAGATTTTTGAAGAAGTACTATCCTTAATACTACTCCTCCTCTAATCAAGTTAAAAGTACACCTCTGATCAAAACAAGAAGAGCTTCTTCATTAACATCCGACGGCTAAGGATAGAGGAAAATGTTGGCTTTTAAGCCCAACATAAGTCTTCGATAACTCATCATGCTGAGGGGAATAGCATAGCTAGCCCAACTCAAACGGTAGTTGGTAAAGGCACCTCAAATCCGTTGATAGCTGAGGATTTGCTAAAAATCCTAAGTGGATGTAATTCCACCGTCTCCTCCAAAATCCCTTACTAATTCTCATACACATAATGGTAGGTCTACAAAATATAGTCATTGCTAAGTTAACATTATACCTCTGATAATGAAAATTTTTAATACTCCCTATCGAGTACAAATTTTACTTGTCAACTCTACATGGAGTAGCGAACCTTCAAATTTGCCAAGTTAATACTATACCTCTGGCACTTCAAACTTCACTTGTCAATTCTCATCAATAGAATGACAGGTCCTCAAATTGCTCGTATCGCAAACCAATTTTTGTCAAGTTAATGCCACACCTCTGACAAATTACTGTTAAGTTAACATTACACTTCTAACAATAATCAAGTTGCTGCCAAGTTCAATGTTAAACCTCTGACAGCCATTTTTCCTTCAGGCTTCCATATCGAAGCTGAAATGAACGATACTAAGTTTAATAATACACCTCTAGCATCCAAGTCATTGCCAAGTTTAACAATACACTTAAGGCCATGACTAACCCTCGGACTTCCTTGTCAAAGTCGACATGACCAATGCCAAGTTCAAAAGTACACCTCTAGCATTACCCTCACTGTCAAATTAAACATCACACCTATGACAGTGACACTTTCAGTTTTCCCAAATAAAACTAAAATGCCTTTGAGTCAAGTTAACATCACACCTCTGACTCACATTCTTGTCAAGTTAACATCACACCTCTGACTCACATTCTTGTCAAGTTAACATCACACTTCTCACAAGACTACATTCAACCCGTTAAGTTAATATCACACCTCTAACGGTAAAGACTTTCCTAGATCCCCCGCGAATCTAGTCGCACTTGTTATTCTCCTCAACAGAACAACAAGTCTACCTAAAAACATTGTTAGGTTAACATTACACTATTAATAGTGTTTTCATTAACTCCCCAGCTGATCTTAATCAAGTTAATCACAAACCTCTGATAAAAGTTCATCCTCCCTGGGGGTACAAATTCAGCTTGTCATTCTCCGTTATAGATTGGTAGGTCCACAAAAGTTATCTTATCTTTGTTAAGTTAATATCACACCTCTGACAGCATTGTTAAGTTCCTGAAATAGGATCTCTCTCTACAAAACTTGATTCGTTAAGATTATCATCATAATTTTGATAGGTCAAAGGTTCTTTACTTCTATTCGTCTGACTTTCAATACAAAAAGGGAGTTCAAGACAATAGAAGGAGACAAAAAGAAATGTGTCACTTTTATTTATATCCAACATGTGAAAGTGATACAAAATGCTCTCGTATTCCATAAAATTGAGTGTTACAGATAAAGGAGTACAAAGAAGTCCCTCTCTCTCTCAAAGGTTGCACTCACTCCTTGAAGTTGCTCACAACTCCAAGTACAAGATGTTTGGAAGGGCACCAAAGTAGGATTGAACACTGTGGCGATGATCGGAAGCTGATTGCACCACGATGCATGATGTAAACATTGAAAGAGCCCATCGTTGACCATGAACAATGGTGTTTTTGAGGTCAAAAGGCAGCAGAATCTTCTGATTCCACCTGACCATCCGAAGTGGCGGGGTATGATCCTTCGTTGATGAACATCTCCACCACCAGAAATTCATCCAATGAGCATGGAGTTTTCATCGATGTCACTTCTGGGGTAGGTGAAAGGAGAATCCAAGACCATACCCACCACTATATCCATCGCCATCCTCACTCTGACCATGCCATGCCAAGAAGCATGACCGGTGCATTGAATCCAAAGAGATCTTGGCGGGTGTCAGATCCTCGTCTCCCGAGAACGGGAGCCATGACTTCTTCTCCAGTGATCGACCATCGAACAAGTTCGCTGGCCGATATATTCTCCCAAGGGCCAGCGAATATGAAAAAGGATGATTAAGCCTACCTACCTGCAAGAAGCAAACAAAAATTAAAAGATCTGAAGCTTAGGATACTTCAACAGAGAAGCTAAGTGACAGACGCAGCTATTGCTGAAAACTTCAGACACAGGAATGACCCGCGGAGTGAATCAAACTTCTGCGGCGGCAGAAACAGACGCGATCAAAGCTGTGATGCACACAGATTCGAACGCGGTCCAATTTTGTACCCGCGTCTAAAATATGAGGCGCTAAGAGAATCAGACGCAAAAATTGCTGTCTCCCTGTTTGACAAACAGTGGTTGCAAAATTCAGGCCTGAAACTTTCGACCGAGATTGAAAT
Organism: Agave tequilana; assembly: GCA_038442645.1. NCBI lineage: Eukaryota > Viridiplantae > Streptophyta > Magnoliopsida > Asparagales > Asparagaceae > Agave > Agave tequilana. The sequence goes on from JAVJIF010011636.1 coordinate 69,726, forward strand.
TCTTTTAAGTCGACAGCCTTAGACGCGAGCTCTGTATGTAAAGCTCGCAGTCTAGGTACAAAAATCCATTATACTTGCGTCCAGAAGAATTTTGAGTCAGAGTTTTCTGAATGGCGCAACTCCCAAAAGGTGAGCGCACCAAACAGACCTCAGAAGAAGGTCAAGAAGATGAATCTCTTTAAGAGATAGCAAAACTGCAACCCCGTAAGGGCTGAAAATTTCAAGGCAGACCAGGAAGTCATACCCGCAGCAACCCCCATTATGGGTTGAACTTTTTGCATCAAGGCGCGGATATAAAAGGTGCTCAAGGAGACGCTTCTTGATCTTGAAATCACTTGACAGTGATAATCTTCCAGAGAGATTAAACAGAAGCATGATAGCTCTGGGTCATCATCATCCATGGAGGCAAGTCCCAGATATAAGTCCTTGAAGAGAAAAGGCAGAATCGCTCAGAGCATTCGCTCTCAAAGGAAAGCAGTCTAAGTAATGGACTGCTAAAAGGAGAAGCTGAGCTCTATTTATAGGCAAACCACAAAGCCTGTGATTAATGGTTCGCTAATCAGAACCATCAGTCTTAATTCCCGCACGAATGTCAAAGCCTAATGACGGTCTGACGCGTGGACTATCGCTTCGGGAAGCATCGAAGACGCGAGTCTCCAACTGCCAGTGCCGATTTGGCATTTAAAGGCATTAATCCTGAATCCAATGAAGGACTGACGCGTGGACCGCCGCTTCAGGAAATATCGGATGATGCGAGTCCCCAATTGTCAACCTCAACTGACATTTAAAGATCCAACGAAATCTTTATGACAAGCTGCATGTAACGCCTAGGAACTTGCACCAAACGCAGACCCGAGAGCCGCGTCCAGGAACTGGCGTCCCTTTGCGAGATCGAAAATGGCGTCCCTCTTCATTCCAGTCGAGAGAACTGCAACCGCGTCTCTCAGAGTAATTCAAAGCTGCGTTCCTTCACAGCAAAAGGGACCCATTCTGGGGGTCGCGCCTGAAAATCACATAAAAGTGAAAAGCTGCGTCCTGATACTTGTGTCCTCAACGGAGAAGGCCTATGGCATTCACAAGTATCTTGGAGCTACGTCTACATGGCGAGATGATAATGATATTCCTATCATAAACTCAATATAATTTGAGTTTGCACCAGGTCAAGGACCCAGTGTCACGTCCTCATATCTATGCGTCAGTTTTGAGGAGCATAAGACCGCGTCCTCACGGCATCCCGAATTCTGTACTTGGGCAGAGTTAAGGACTGTGACCCGCACCCAAAGCTGCGTCCTTCGCGCCAACTGGAACCGCGTCTCAATTGACAGGTTAGAGTCGCGTTTCTCAGGACCGCGTCTCCTTATAAATCAGAGCCATGCTCTACCTAAAAACTCAGTTCTACCTAAGTTCATTATTCACCGCCAGTCAAGGATCACAGCCAAAGACTGCCGCTAAGAAATTGGATTCATCTACAGTGGAACAATGACGATGGCGCAAAATTTCAAAAGACTTTTATTATTTGAGCCAAAAATGGTAAAAGTGATACAAACACTCTTGATAAATTGAGTGTCCTTTCCTTAAAAAAAGATGGGGGCTAATAATCTTGATTAGCTAAAGAACGGATTTGTTCTCGGAGGCGATGTATCTCGTGCTGATGTGATTTCTCAGCCTCCATGAGAGCCTGGACCCGCAGCTCCTCATCGGACAAAAATCTCCTCGTAGCCAGCTGCCCTCGTAGAGATTCCAACCTGGAGGAGTGAGTGGAGAGGTTTTCTTCAACCTGCATCTTGGCAGCTTCCAGCTCTTCCAGCTTCTTCCTGGCAGTGGCAAGCTTCTGCTCATTGATTGCAATCAAGGCTTCTCTTTAGCTATGGTGGCCCGAGCAGTGATAATAACCTGTAAGATCACCTAGAGGGGGGGTGAATAGGTGATGGCTAATCTAATGGTCACTTATGAACAAATAATGCGGAATTAAAACTAAGATGACCAAATTAAACTTCTTTTAATTAAACACTTATGTATAACACAAGAGTGTTGCCGAATTCCCCTTGCGAGGCTCTGGACAAGCTCCTCTAGATTCCCCTTGAATGGGTTGAGGTGCCGCGTTGGCTCTCTTGGTTGAATACTAGTGTTAACAACAATCCCAAGCAAGTATGTATATCAATTATGAGCACAAGGGAATATATCATGCAAATATAAGATGAACACAATAAATAGAATGCAAGATATAAATAGAGACAAAAAGAGAAAGAGAGTAAGAGTGAGCAATCGCAAACACAAAGGGTTTGTTTCGAGGTTCGAGCACACTTGCTCTACATCCCCGCCTTCGACACACGAAGGATTTCCACTATGTAAGATCCCACCGGATCTCTCCTCGGTGCCGCAACACCTACAAGCCCTCGGACTCTCTAGTCCCTTACACAACACAAGCCCACCGGCTCGTCGAGGCCGCACCTCAAGCTACAAGTCCTCACTAGGACCCAACAACACCAAGTCCTCACTAGGACCCTCAATCAAACCGCGAACACAACCGTCCGCCTTCTCAAAGAACAAGAAATGATCTCTTGGTGATCTAAACACTTGATCACCAATTACAAACTCTCACTACAACTCTCCTATAGGATAGATATAACAATGGATGCTCAAGTGTAGTGTGAGAAATCAAGGAAAAGAACTATGGTGAAAAACTCAAGAAATCACTTTTATCACTCTTGATAAATTCTTCCTATTTGATTGGAAGTATTTGCTCTCAAATATGTGGAGAAAACTTTCTGAAAAGAATGGGAAAAACTGGAAAAAAGCTCTCCTAAAATCTTGGCTCAAAACAATGACAAAACCCCCTTTTATAGAGGTCAGAAAAATCTGACCGTTGGGGTCTGTCAGAGCTGCCGGTCGACCGGCCGGTCGACCGGTAACGGTCAAAAATCTGACCGTTACAGCCTCCGGTCGACTGGCCCGGTCGACCGGGAAGAACAGAGAGCACTGCTCTCAGTTCCGGTCGACCGGCCCGGTCGACCGCACAAAACGTGCACAGTTTTGTGCACGTCGGTCGACCGGCCCGGTCGACCGACCTCTGTGCAATGGGTTAACTTGGAGCACAGTTTTGAGGTCTAAAACATTCGAATTTGGGAATAAGTATATAGGATGAATTTGTAGATATTGAAGTTTTCTTTCTAATGCAACTTAAATCAAATCAATATCAATTCGGATTTGAAAGTTATCAATAAAATACTAAAAGGTATCAAATCAGAAACTGTAAACTGTTTTTCAGACTTCAACCCAATATTTGACATTCTTAACATTTAAATCAGAAAACGATTATTGAATATTAAATGTAGCTCTGAAAGTCATCTTTAAAATGCAATTTAAATCATGTTAATTGAATAAGAGAATCAAAAGTTATGACTAAAAGACTAAAAGAGTGTCGAGTAGATTAGCAGAACGGTCGAGAGTTCTAAAATGGTTTTGGTTAAAAACACATGTATATTTGAAACACCAAAAACCAAAACGGTATTTTTCTAGAACTAAAAATCTTTTATGAAAACACATATAAATCAAGAGTGTGTGTGTGATATGAACTTGAGCAATCCACCAACTATTCTATCCTTTACATTTTAACTAAAACAAAACAAAATCTTATACCTAGACACAAGTCTTCAACTTCTTGAAGTCTTCCCTTGAAGGCTTCTCATCTTCTTGACTTGGTCCAAAAGTACTCTAGATGTGTAGTTGATGCATAGGCTCGTGAATCAACCGGTGCTAGCTTCCAACTTGTCTTTAAATCCTTTGTTGAAGCTCCACACCTACTAAGATCTTGATAAGGAATCTGTCACTAATTAAACATAAAATCATTAGTAAATATAACTTCATGAGTTGATCATCATCAAAACTAGGGTGATAGGCCTTTGGGCCAACAATCTCCCCCTTTTTGATGATGACAAAACTCATGAAGTTATATATGCATGGATTAAAGTAAAGCTTCAAAGAAGCTCCCCCTTAACTCATGCATACCAAATAAATGATAAAGATATGACAATGAAGCACATGACATGTATGCAAATGAATGGAGATAACACAAAATCAAATCTTTTTCTCCTATTATTTGCAAGACAATGAAGCACATGACATGTATGCAAATGAATGGAGATAACACAAAATCAAATCTTTTTCTCCTATTATTTGCAAACCACAACATATATACATGAACATAAAATCTTCTCCCCCTTACACAAGGAAGACATGCATATAAAATCTCAAATTCTTCTCCCCCTTTTTGTCAATCATCAACAAAGGATTCAAAGTAAAATACATCAAACAAATTTTCTCCCCCTTTTTGTCAAAAATAAAGAAATCAAGGAGGGGTAATCTAAATCAATCAAGAAGATCTATATGTAGAAGAGATGTTAAGCTCTCCTTGCATATAGGCAATACAAATTAAAAATTTTGAAATTTTCTTATGAAAACAAAATTTTGAAATATCTTAAAATACAATATTTTCTTTTAAGGTACCAAATGTAGAACAACCAAATTTTGAATTTTGATACCAATTATGAAATACAATGCATAAACTTGAAGATAAATAAGATTTGAAGTAAGCTTAGCATTAACAACTTTGTGCTTTAAAAATATAAGTCCATTTAGATACAAGCACACAACAAATCATATATATGTATGAAGAACTAATATCAATTGAAGGTGATACATACATATATGGGAAAGCAAAAATATGAGTATATACATAAGAGGTCAAATTGATACCAATTGAAAATATCCAATGATACCAATTGAAAATTAAGCTTAAGTGTATATATCATATAATCTACCACATGAAGAATTCGAACTAGTTAAATGAAGGTGTTTAACAACTAGTACGGAATCCTTCAATCAAGGAATAAAACAAAAGTTTTTCATGAAATATCAATGAAACACAAGGCACTAAAAACACTCTAGTATCCATAAAGTCCATATTGAAAAGAAGTGAGTGTACTAGTGTTATGTGGAACATGGCATCATGAAAAATAGCAATAAAGTTCAATATTCCTTTAAAACATAAATTTTTGAAAGCATGAAAATCATCACAAAAATTTCTTTATTTTAAAATAATTATATTTCAAGGTATATGTATATTTTGTCAACACAAGAAGCATACATACATATCCCTAATGCAATTGAGTCCATATATGTAGATTTGCATGAAAGGCAAATGACTCAAGAGGTATACATGTATATCTTAAAGTTTGGCCAAAATGCACATATACATGAAATGAAAAGCACATGATCATAAATCAAATCCAAAGAGAGAATATAAGTTTAAAGATGTATGAATAATCAAAACTAAGCAATACAAGCACATTTCATGGGTTCAAATAAGCATTCAAGCACAAATATAAATAGATTTATTTGTGGCCCATGATATGTACAAGTATAAATCCTAGTGTTGACAAAAGCTAACACTTAAACTAATATTCAAATCATGAATCATCAAATCTTGAGAATACAAAATAATTTATCCAAATTATTGTAAAGTAGGATCATGTGTAAATCTCAAAAACTATTTGAAGAATAGATAACTAGTATAAATAGATTTTTGACAAACTAGTTAAAGATCCTTCAAATACATCAAATCATATGTTTTTCATAAACATAACTAAATACATAAAAAATTTAAGCACTCATGGTCTATTAGGCTCATAAATGATTTTAACAAGAAATGTGAGTGTTAAACAATCATGTAAATAGCATTTTTATGAAAATAGACATTTAAGCTCAAAAAGATCATAAGACATATTTTTAACAAAAGCACGAAAAATCATTTTTCATCAAAACACTAATCTTCATGGTATATGTATGATTAATCCAATCCTAACAATACACATACATATCCCAAATCTAAAAGAGTCCAATATATATTGCATGAAGGCAAATGACTCAAGGGGTATACATGTATATTTATTAGATTTGAATTAAACACACATATACATGAAGTAAAATCAAAGATAGGCATAACAAGTATAAATGACCGAATCATCAAAACTAGCCTATACACATGCATATAGTGGATACAAATGAGCATGAAGTTCAAATATGTATGAGTCAATTGTAGTTCACTATTCATATATGTATAAATGCAAGTTTTGACACATTCTACATTTAAGCATGTAAATGCCACATGAAGCACCAAAAAAAATATGAACATGCTATATGATACATGAAATTAAAATGCATGTACATAAATGAAATAGGAGTTTAGAATTTGTTACCAACTTCAAAGCTCCTAGCATGGTGGTTGACCCACCAAAGCTCCTTGATAGCGATGCAACCCAAAAGTATGTCCATCATGTCCAAGTGCATCCACTACCAAGGTACCATCCCTCTCACGTTTTGTGAGAGCCCTCACCTACATCACAAGCAAAAGGTGGGGGTTTTGGTACCCATATTTTCTTGGGTCCTTTGGGGTTAGCTTTATTATAAGGAACCCAAAATCCTTTAGACATAGCAAAATATAAGTTATGCTTCTTATCAAAACAATATTTTGCTAAATGGCCTTTGCGACCACAATGTGTACAAGTGTACACCTTATCATGATGCTTATGAGTGTGATTGTGATCGTGATGTGCAACATAAGCATGAGCATGATGTGTATGTGCATGAGCATGGGGAACTTGTTTCTTTTGAAACAAAGATTCCAACTTAGAATGATTGAATGCACATGTGCTCAAATTAGAGCTCAAATTTTCTATCTTATTTTTCAAATTCTTAATCTCATTAGTTGTGGCATGTAAAGCATGGTGAGATAAAGAATCATTTTTCTTTTTCTTTTGAAAAACATTATCCTTTTCTTTTTCAACAAATTTTCTTTTTAAAGATTTATTTTCTTGAAAAACGATTTCCTTTTGTTTTTCCACCAAATCAATCTTATCCTTCAAATAGTGTTCCCTTCACATAAATCATTTAATTTTGAAAATAAGGAAACATTCTCATTTTTCAAAACTTTATTTTCTTTTTCTAAACATGCAAGTTTATTTCTAAAAGAATCATTTTCTACATGCATGCAATCAATGTTCTTTTTCAAATTCTTGTTATCTTTTTCCAAGCATGCAATGTTATCTCTAAAAGAGTCATGTTCTACATGCATGCAAGCAATATCCTTTTTCAAATTTTTATTTTCCTTTTTAATTATGTCATATCTCTCAAGCAATAATTGGCAAAATGAATTTAGCTCATCATATGACATAGTAGCATCCTCATCCTCGGATTCGGAAGTTACCTCAAGGGGGTTATCCCCTTGGACCATGTAGCACACGTTGGAGATGTCGCTTCCAACGTCCGAATCGCTCCCGGCATAATATAGATCCTTTTCGCCAAGGGAGGTGATGATGTTCCAAGCTACAAAAGCCGATTCAATGTTAGAAACCCTAGATAAATAATCATCATTTAGGGTACATTTAAGAGCATGAAGGGCTTTTGCATTAGCCTCAATGTACTTGCTATTTGAACAATAATCATTATTAGTAGTAGCAAGATAAGCATGAATTCCTAAGGCCTTGAGGTACAATGACATCTTAACCTTCCAAGTTTGGATGTTAAGAATATCAAAGGTGGGTGGTGACATGAAGTCCATGGTGAGGTGTGTGTGTACAAAAATATTGTGATTAGCCTAAAGGAGGATCTTTAACTCTTAGGTTGTTAGACCCAAATCAAGAGCACTAGCTCTGATACCAATTGTAAGATCACCTAGAGGGGGGGTGAATAGGTGATGGCTAATCTAATGGTCACTTATGAACAAATAATGCGGAATTAAAACTAAGATGACCAAATTAAACTTCTTTTAATTAAACACTTATGTATAACACAAGAGTGTTGCCGAATTCCCCTTGCGAGGCTCTGGACAAGCTCCTCTAGATTCCCCTTGAATGGGTTGAGGTGCCGCGTTGGCTCTCTTGGTTGAATACTAGTGTTAACAACAATCCCAAGCAAGTATGTATATCAATTATGAGCACAAGGGAATATATCATGCAAATATAAGATGAACACAATAAATAGAATGCAAGATATAAATAGAGACAAAAAGAGAAAGAGAGTAAGAGTGAGCAATCGCAAACACAAAGGGTTTGTTTCGAGGTTCGAGCACACTTGCTCTACATCCCCGCCTTCGACACACGAAGGATTTCCACTATGTAAGATCCCACCGGATCTCTCCTCGGTGCCGCAACACCTACAAGCCCTCGGACTCTCTAGTCCCTTACACAACACAAGCCCACCGGCTCGTCGAGGCCGCACCTCAAGGTACAAGTCCTCACTAGGACCCAACAACACCAAGTCCTCACTAGGACCCTCAATCAAACCGCGAACACAACCGTCCGCCTTCTCAAAGAACAAGAAATGATCTCTTGGTGATCTAAACACTTGATCACCAATTACAAACTCTCACTACAACTCTCCTATAGGATAGATATAACAATGGATGCTCAAGTGTAGTGTGAGAAATCAAGGAAAAGAACTATGGTGAAAAACTCAAGAAATCACTTTTATCACTCTTGATAAATTCTTCCTATTTGATTGGAAGTATTTGCTCTCAAATATGTGGAGAAAACTTTCTGAAAAGAATGGGAAAAACTGGAAAAAAGCTCTCCTAAAATCTTGGCTCAAAACAATGACAAAACCCCCTTTTATAGAGGTCAGAAAAATCTGACCGTTGGGGTCTGTCAGAGCTGCCGGTCGACCGGCCGGTCGACCGGTAACGGTCAAAAATCTGACCGTTACAGCCTCCGGTCGACTGGCCCGGTCGACCGGGAAGAACAGAGAGCACTGCTCTCAGTTCCGGTCGACCGGCCCGGTCGACCGCACAAAACGTGCACAGTTTTGTGCACGTCGGTCGACCGGCCCGGTCGACCGACCTCTGTGCAATGGGTTAACTTGGAGCACAGTTTTGAGGTCTAAAACATTCGAATTTGGGAATAAGTATATAGGATGAATTTGTAGATATTGAAGTTTTCTTTCTAATGCAACTTAAATCAAATCAATATCAATTCGGATTTGAAAGTTATCAATAAAATACTAAAAGGTATCAAATCAGAAACTGTAAACTGTTTTTCAGACTTCAACCCAATATTTGACATTCTTAACATTTAAATCAGAAAACGATTATTGAATATCAAATGTAGCTCTGAAAGTCATCTTTAAAATGCAATTTAAATCATGTTAATTGAATAAGAGAATCAAAAGTTATGACTAAAAGACTAAAAGAGTGTCGAGTAGATTAGCAGAACGGTCGAGAGTTCTAAAATGGTTTTGGTTAAAAACACATGTATATTTGAAACACCAAAAACCAAAACGGTATTTTTCTAGAACTAAAAATCTTTTATGAAAACACATATAAATCAAGAGTGTGTGTGTGATATGAACTTGAGCAATCCACCAACTATTCTATCCTTTACATTTTAACTAAAACAAAACAAAATCTTATACCTAGACACAAGTCTTCAACTTCTTGAAGTCTTCCCTTGAAGGCTTCTCATCTTCTTGACTTGGTCCAAAAGTACTCTAGATGTGTAGTTGATGCATAGGCTCGTGAATCAACCGGTGCTAGCTTCCAACTTGTCTTTAAATCCTTTGTTGAAGCTCCACACCTACTAAGATCTTGATAAGGAATCTGTCACTAATTAAACATAAAATCATTAGTAAATATAACTTCATGAGTTGATCATCATCAAACTAGGGTGATAGGCCTTTGGGCCAACATAACCTGCTCTGCGCTCTGCATGACGAGTTCAGATTCCCTTGAATCGCCAATCAGCCTTTGATGGTCAGCCTGGAAATGTTGGAGATGGTAGGTCTCTTCAGCTATCCTTTCCTCTATCTCCTTTCGCTCTTGTTCTTGAGCAGCAAGAAGCCTAGTCAGGGTTGCCCGGGCCTCGTGAACTGAGCCAACGTCTTCCAAAGACTTAAACTCTTTCAGATCACTCCCCAACTGCTCCACCAGCAGCAGACACGCCCTAGCCTGTGAAGGACCTCCAGTATGACTGATGTTCTCGATCAAATTCTCAAGAAGCACTCGGGCAAATTCGAAAGAACTGCCCCCAGAGAGGATGAGATCAATACAAGATCGCATGGAAGCAAAGAACTGCTGCACCATTTGACGTGTCAGTTCTTCCATGATATCATTGACTAGAGAGAACTCTACTGATGTACTCCCAGATCCTCTTTCTATCACAGGGCGAGGGATGGGAATCAACTCGTCCCGTGCAGGAGTAGGATCAACGATAGGTGCGACAGAAGCCGAGATAGTCGCCAATACGTCTGGCGCAGTCACTGTCGTAGCAGCCTCCATGGTGACTGAAGTAGCAGCAAACTTGACTTCTTCAGAGTCCTCAGTCGGTACTTGAATTGTGCTGCCCTCTGGGCCGACGCTGACCGCAAGTTCCTCTGCCTGAGTTCCCTCAACGCTCTCTGCAGATTACCAGAACATTAGCCATGTCAACAAATAGAAAATATTCAAGACATCAATATTTCTTTACCAAGCCGAGAGTCCAAGACGGCAAGTTCCTGGGCAAATCTTGCAGGGTGGAAGTCTCCCCGACTTCAATAATTGCCCTCTCTTGAGGCATCCCAGCAGCAGTCTCAACACCCTCCTACTGGGCCAGCTCCTGTATCATCTCCTCGATATGGGAGGAAGTCGCAGCCTCGCTGTCCACGGCCAACCTTGCAGCATAAAGTTAAAGGAAGGACGTCAGAGAACCTTTTTCCTAGTTAAAAAGGGCAATTGGGTCAAAAAGACAAAAGAGATTACCTTCAGCAGGAGCAGTTGCCGCTAGTGGCGACGCTGTCACCGGATCACACTTATATATTCCTCCTCCGTGATATGTGAGAATTTACTCGTATCTGGAGGAGCGGGTTCATCGCCAAAATCGACCTCATCGCCTGAAGAATATTCATCCTCCTCAGACGATGAAAACGACAACGAAACACATGAGGCCTCGGCAGCTGAAGCCTTGCCACCAAGTACCCCGGTAGTGGGACTGGGGTCAGCTACCCTCGAGCTGGGCATCAGTATAGCAGGGACCCAGGCTGTTGTGCTTCATCCCTTCTCTCTTGAGTCAAAGAAGAACCTGGTTGAGTTGAGACCCCTGGAATCTCAACATCATCCCTGCTCACCAGATCAGCCTCAAGTTGCTCAGCCTCATCGGTTGCAGTGGGATCACCAGCAAGCTCCCCTTCTTCTAAAATCGCGGGACCCCTGCTGCGCAGTCCACGAGGGCGAACGAGGGGGGTTTCGTCTTCCTCCTCCTCTTCTTCCCTCTGCTCCTCAACACCGGAAGAGACGGCCTCAGGCATTGAAGTTTCAGCCCCTGAGTCTTTCCTGGCCTTCTTCGGGGCCGGCTCAGCCTGGAGAGTAGCGCGATGAGGACGTTTAAGTACCTCCTGTCGACGCCTTCTAGCAGGCTGTTCCCTAGGTGCTGCTGCTCTTGATTGCACCCGCGTCTCCCCTCTGGCTTCCCTCTTAGCCGCATGGTATTTGATTGCTAAAAGAGAAGAAACAATCAATGAGTTAAGAATATACCGTGTAGGTTGTGGCTAACGGGTCGTGTCCACAAGGAGGGATGCGATGGAAGCTTTTCGGTGAATCGTTTTAAAACAAGAAATTGTGTTCGTTTTTAAGGAAAAAGAGAATGGAAAGAAAGAGATGAATGAAAGAAAAATTGCAACTTTTAGAAAAGGTTTTGGAGAAGGTGATTTAGAAAACTTGAAAATTATTTTGTTGTTTGTAATAATAAAGAAAGTCTAGGCTCACTATCTCACTACTCAATTGTTCATTCTTTTCTTAAAATGTGAAGTCCCTCAAATGATCATTTGCAAAACTTAGAGTTAACTTTTAGAGAGCTTTAAGTAAAGCACATAAGATGTGAGAAGAGTTGAGTTTTTTTTTCTTTAAGAAATCGTAGAATCGAATATTAAAACATCAAGCGCGAAGAAGTAAGAATGAATTAAAACAATTCCAGAGAAGTTCATGAAAGAATTGTGAATTCAACTATCCATACCCATCCTCATGTGCCTTCAAGAACACTTTCAAAAAGAAAGGCTTTTAAGTAAGGCATTCATATGAGTCATCGGGTCTTTTTCTTTTAAAGACAGGAGAGAAGAAAAGCAAGAGAGAGTTCGATAGCAAGCCTAGAAAAACGTTTAGTTATCCATGGAGAAAGAAGAAGAAAACAAAGACATAATGAAAACCATACCGTACTGCAAGTGGAAGAGAAATTGGCTCGACTTTTGTATTGTTGTCACTTCAATCTTCAAGTACAAGCTCTCAGTCCTCTCTCTCACAAGTTTTGAAACTGGACTTCAAATTAAAAGGCAATATTACAACTCTTGTTCTAGCTAACAAAGAACCTAAATCCTAAGAAAATAAATGTAAAACTTAATCCTACTCTTCGCTACATTTTTCTTTGCTGAAACCCATATTTATAGCCAAAAACCAAACGAGTAGGATCCCGGGAAGATTGGGGGAGCAAATGCTCCCCCAACTGAATCAGGTAGGCCGCGGAAACGTGGCTTGGGCTGCGTTTCTGCGGCCCTGGTGTGGCCAGGTGGCCACACCAAAAGGGGGGACTTCTTGGTTTTCTGATTGGCTCGTATCTGCTGCTGGTTTTCTGGTTTCTGCTCCAAACTGTTGACGAAACAGCCTTGATTCTCTGGCTTTAACCGCTCGATTCAGGGAGGATTTTTCTCAACCTCTTGATATGCCTAGATTTAGCCCTGATTTCTTCATTTCGAATTTATTCTGAATTAATTCAGAATTTGGTGGGCTTTTGGGCTTGTTTCTCTTTTCTTTCTTTGAGCACTTGGGCCTACATTTAGCAAAGAAAAAGACAACTTATTAATATAATTTATTAGCTAACAAGTGTGGTAAAGTGACAATATAAATGCAATGTATGTGACAAATCACACCCCCACACTTATCTTTTGCTCGCCCTCGAGCAAAACATCAGACTAACTTGAATCAATTATTAGACCATTTTCGCAGGTCACTCGATTGCACTGAGCATGTGCAACAAGCCGTTAAACCTCTAGGCTACCCCTAGAGGACGAGTTTTGTCTCGTGAGGGTTTTCAGCGGATTACACCCACAAAATCCAAAAAGAAAGAGAAAAAAAGTTTGTATTTTTTTTTTTGGAAGGAGAAAATATTTGAAGTATATTTGTAAGAGTTTAAGTAATCTATAAGTTATACGAATATCAAATTTATCATTCTTAAACTTAGTCTCTATTCAAAAACATGTCATCAATTAAAGTAAGGAGTCAAATTGTACTTCTCATCTAGTCTATTAATTTACCCTGAGTCGTATGCACCATCGTGACTGTGAAGTTTACTAAGGGTTCTTCAATATTAACTCCTATGCCTTATATTTATTTATTTTTTTGTGAAATTTATTCCCAATTTCATTAGGCTTTCTAATCTGCCCATGTAACAAGCATTCAGTCGGTGACACCCAAACCGGACAGTTTTAGGGCACCAGGTGAGAAAACACCCCTAAGGACTTAAATACTCGAGCAGATAAGGCCACGAAACTAAGGTTTTTATTTATACGATGTACCCCTTTTAGGCGTGAATACTTATGCTTCATGAGGCATAAATACCCAACTTAATCAGAGGCTACACATATTTTTTCAAACTTATTTAATTATCTTTTGCATAAATACTAAGGCTTGCTTAGGCCAAAGCACCTAACTAATCAATAATTAGATTTTTTTTATATTTTTTTATAAGGCATAAGAGTCTCTGTTTTTAAACCCTAAGTGTGTAAGTGTATTTTGTGTGCATATGTCATCAAGGTAAATATCAAAACTAAATTACTTTCCCAATTTTCTTCCTGACCCTAAAAATCAAACAAGTTATTTTATTTTGACCAAGTGTAAGAAATCCTAATTATGATTCTCCTATTCCTTAAAATTGACTTAAAGGCTTACAAAAAATATATCAAAATATTGTCTACCCTTTCAAAAAAAAAATTTTATATATATCTTTTTTTTTATCAGTCATGTTAGAACCCTCCCCCGCACTTATCTCATGCATTGTCCCCAATGTATGAAAGAAATATATAAGTGCATGAAATAAAATGGAAAGGAGGAAAGTTACTGATACACTGGGTCAAAAAGACCCATTACCGTTTCATCTACCGACACCGATTCCAAGAAAGGTTTAAGGCGTTGACCATTTACCTTAAAGTCATTTCCATTCTTGAGGTCACTGATCTCAACTGCACTGTGTGAAAACACAATTTTTACAACGAATGGCCCAGTCCATCTCGATTTCAATTTTCCTGGAAAAGATGAAGCCTAGAATTATAGAGTAAGACTTTTTGTTCAGGGACAAAAGTTTTTCTTACGATGTTCTTGTCATGGAAAATCTTGACTCTCTCTTTAGTGATCCTAGCATTTTCATAGGCTTCATTTATCAACTCCTCCAATTCGGAAATTTGTAATTTCCGAAGGTCACCGGCCTTAGTCAAGTCGAAATTCAATTGCTTGATTGCCCATAAGGCTCGGTGCTCTAACTCAACGGGCAAGTGACAAGTTTTGCCATAGACTAACCTATAGGGAGACATTCCTAGAATCGTCTTGAAAGCGGTCCTGTAGGCCCATAGAGTATCTACAAGTTTGATGGACCAATCTTTCTAATTTTGGTTCACAGTTTTCTCCAATATAAGCTTGACTTGTCTATTTGAAACCTCAACTTGCCCACTGGTTTGAGGATGATATGGTGTGGACAACTTGTGAGTTATGGCATACTTTCGCGTAAGGGCTTCAAAAGATCTATTGCAAAAGTGAGTGCCATTATCACTGATGATAGCACGAGGGGTTCCGAAGCGGGAAAAAATGTTCTCTTTCAAAAACTTTATGACAACTTTGTTATCATTAGGTTTACAAGGAATGGCTTCTACCCATTTGGAAACGTAATCCACAGCAACCAATATGTATTGGTTCCCAAATGAGCTAGGAAATGGACCCATAAAGTCGATGCCCAAAACATCAAAGAGTTCTATTTCTAGAATTGGGTTGAGGGGCATCATATTTCGGTGTGAGATCCTTCCTACCATTTGGCATCTAGGGCACGTCTTGCAGAATTCATAAGCATCCCTGAACAGAGTGGGCCAATAAAACCCACTTTGTAGCACCTTTTCAGCAGTCTTGCGGGGACCAAAGTGTCCACCGCATGCAAGTTCGTGACAGAAGGATAAAACACTCTTAACCTCCTCATCGGGAATGCATCTCCTAATAATTTGGTCAGAACAGTCTTGAAAAGATACGGTTCCTCCCAAAAGAAATACCGAATTTGGGACAAGAACCGGTGCACATCATTTTTGGACCAATGAGACGGAGTTTGGTTTGTGACTAAGTAATTCACTATATCAGCAAACCAAGGTTCCCTAGAGATAGTTAAGAGATGTTCATCAGGAAAATCCTCATTGATGGGTGATTCGTTGCATGGAGAATTAGGGATCCGTGAGAGGTGGTCAGCAACGATATTTTCTACGCCTTTCTTATCTCGAATCTCAAGATCGAATTCTTGAAGAAGGAAGATCTAACGAATGAGTCAGGCCTTGGCATCCTTCTTCATCATGAGGTACCTAAGCGCAGAATGATTGGTGAAAACGGTGGTTTTGGACCCTAGTAGGTAGGGACGAAACTTCTCTAAGGCAAACACTGTTGCCAAGAATTCCTTCTCGGTCGTAGTGTAGTTCATTTGAGCATTGTTGAGAGTCCTACTAGAGTAGTAGATCACATGCTGCTTGTTATCAATGCGTTGTCCTAGGACAGCGCCTATGGCAAAATCGGAAGCATCACACATGATCTCAAACGGCCTAGACCAATCCGGTGCAGATATGATTGGTGCAGAAATAAGCTCTCTCTTAAGCTTCTCCCAAGAATTTATGCATTCAGCATTGAAAGTGAAGGACGCATCTTTAGCTAACAGATTAGTCAAGAGCCTAGCAATTTTGCTAAAATCCTTGATAAATCATCGGTAAAAACCAGCGTGTCCTAAGAAGGATCTAATGTCATTAACGCATTTGGGCATGGGAAGCTTAGCAACAACCTCGATTTTGGCTCTATCCACTTCAATTCCTTTCTTGGAGATTTCATGACCCAAGACAATTCCATGTTTTACTATGAAGTGGCATTTCTCCCACTTCAGTGTCAAATTCTTCTCAGCACAACGTTGGAGGACGAGTTCAAGATGGTGGAGACATTGAGTGAATGAATCTCCATAGATGGAGAAATCATCCATGAAGATTTCTAAGAAGCGTTCTACTGTATCTGAGAAAAGACTCAACATGCAATGTTGAAACGTTGCTGGGGCATTGCATAAGCCGAAGGGCATTCGACGATAAGCAAATGTCCCAAATAGACATGTGAACGTACTCTTTTCTTGGTCCTCAGGAGCGATAGGGATCTGGTTATAGCCCGAGTAACCATCCAAGAAACAGTAATACTCGTGACCCACCAAACGTTCAAGCATTTGATCAATGAAGGAAAGTGGAAAATGGTCCTTACGAGTTATAGCATTCAGTTTCCTATAGTCAATGCAAACTCGAATCTTCGTGGGAAGTCGAGTTTGAACCAACTCTTTGTTCTCGTTTTCCACTACGGTGAAACCAGATTTCTTTGGGACCGCGTGGACAGGACTGACCCATTGGCTATCAGAAATGGGATAAATTATCCCATTGTCTAAGAGTTTTATGATTTCAGCATGAACAGCCTCTTGCATTATAGGGTTTAACCTACGCTGCGGGTCTCTTTTGGGTGTGGCGTCTTCATTAAGGTGAATGCGATGTTGAACGATGGTTAGACTTAATCCCTTGATATCAGTCATAGTCCACCCAATGGCTTCCCTATGTTTTCTTAGAATAGCTTTTAAATCTTCTTCTTCCCCATCATTTAAATGGGAGGCAATGATGACGGGAAAGGTCTCTTGTTCGCCTAGATAGGCGTACTTGAGATGCGCAGGTAGGGCTTTCAATTCTAAGAGGAAGGCTCACTAGAAGGACTAGTCAAATCTGTTGGCTCCATTGTTGGTGAAATGGGATTTGAGGCCCAATTCACAGCAGAATCTACAACCTAATCAAGATTAAAGTCATCAGACTCTAACTCGAAGTCAATCTCCACTTCTGATTCCAATTCTTCCCCGTGTTCATTTGTCAAGTTCTCAATTAGGTTGACTTCAAATGTTTGGTCCTCAATATCGCGGGGTTGTTTTCCTAGATTGAAGACATTGACTTCTCTAGTCATGTCTCCAAAAGTTAACCTCATAGACCCATTCCTACAATTGATGATGGCTTTAGCAGTAGCAAGGAATGGTCCACCTTGGATGACAGGAGTTTGAGCCCTACGATTGGAGTTGGACACAGGTTGTGTCTCCAGAGCTATGAAATCGACAGGGTATATGAACTCTCCTACCCGGATCAGGACATCATTAATTTCCCCTTTTGGAACTTTAATAGAACGATCAGCCAGTTGGATGGTGACTTGAGTTGGACTAAGGTCACCCAACCCGAGTTGTTAATAAACAGAGAATGGAAGCAAGTTGATACTTGCCCCCAAGTCAAGAAGTGCACGACTAATCTCGGCTTGTCCTATTGTGCAGGCAATGGTGGGACTACCTGGATCTTTGTACTTGACAAGGATAGGACCCGAAAATAGCTCACTAATATTAGTGGCTAAGAAGACCTTCTTTGGAACATTAGTCTTTCTCTTCTTGGTGCACATGTCCTTAAGAAACTTAGCATAGGAAGGAACTTGTTGGATGGCATCAAGAAGTGGCACATTTATCTTCACTTGGTTAAACATCTCGATTATCTTGTCCATGTGAGGATTTTGCTTGTTGTTTTTCAGCCTATTAGGAAATAGTACTATAGGCTGGTGCACCTGGCTGGCTGACTTGTCTTTTTCAGACTCGTCAGAATTGAAATAAATTGGATTAGATGAGGTGAAAGCTTGATTATGGTTGTGTTGAATTGGATTGGGTGGTGTTGACACCTGGTTATCAACTCTCTTTCCTGACCTCAATGTATGGATAGCATGACATTGATTGAATGAAGGATCCTCAGCCAAATGAGCTTGTTGGGAATTCCTCGAATTGGTGACTAGCTGACTAGGCAGGGTACCCTTTTGTCTCTAATTCTGTGGGTTGGCTAGTTGACTCATTTGAACCTCTAACCTCTGAATGGTCTGCATGAGAGAGTCTTGGTTTTCATATATCTCTCCATGTTTCTTTCAAAGTCAGTCATTCTCCTTTCTAATTGAGGATTCTGGAAGGAGGATTGTTGAGCTTGGTTGGGAAAGTTTTGTTGATAATTCGGAAAGTTGGGTGGATGATTGGGAGAATTGTTATGGAAATTGGAGAAGTTGGGTTGATGATTGGAAGAATTATTATCATAATGGAAGTGGCTAGCATGATTGGATCGTGAATGGTCATTGTTGTTTTGGCTCCATGAGAAATTAGGGTGATTTCTCCAGCGGGGATTGTACGTTGGTGCGTAAGGATTGTTGTTCGGCCTTGAAAAGGCCGCATTCATCGGTTCATGGTAGGATTGCTGAGCCTGAAACACTGGGCACTCCTCGAATACATGATTCATGGCTTGACAGTAAGTGCAGCCCGGGGGTGGAAATTGGTTCGGGCTGACTTGATTGACTGGACTTGATTCTTTCGTTTCTAGAGCTTCCAGTCTTCTAACCAAATTAGCTAACTTAGCCTCATTAGCGATAGACGATTTGATGGAATGGAGACCTCCTTTTGAAGAGATGGAGTTAGGATTCCTAGAGGTCTCACTAGCAGATTCCCATTGGATGGTCTTCTCAGCCAAATTTTCATACAAATCCCATCCTTCATCTTCATCTTTCTGCAAGAAACCCCCTTGGCACATACTTTCTAAGAGGGTTTTGGTGGAATAGTCTAAACCGTCATAGAGAATTTGGCATTGTCGCCATTCTCTATTCCATGATGTGGACATTGGACAAGGAGGTCCTTAAAGCCTTCAAAGTACCTCCAGAACGGTTCACTAGGTTCTTACTTGAATTGCATGATCGTCTTCCTAATGAGAGCGGTTTTATAGATAGGATAGAATTTCTTCAAGAAAACCTTGATGAAACCATCCCAGGATGTGATGGAACCGGCTGCTAAGCTGTAGAGCCACTTTTTTGCTAGGTCCTTAAGTGCGAATGGGATAAATCTCAACCTAATAGCGTCGTCTACAAGGTGTGGGATTTTCATCATTAGACATACTTCCTCAAATTCTCTTATGAAGAAGTAGGCATCTTCGGACTCTAGGCCATGAAACTTGGGGAGTGTGTTGATGAATTGAGGCTTGAGCTCGAAATTGTATTCACCAACCGATGGAAGTGAAATACAAGATGGAAGTGAGGTCCTAATGGAGTAGAACCTATCCTGCAGTGATGTTGATTGAGCCATTACCGGATATGGTCTTGGTTCAAACTTGGGTGGTGATGTGTTTCTAGTCAACCTAGATGAATTAGGGTCTCTCGACCACACTTGCATACACAAACACAATCACAATCACAACAAGTTCAAACAACAGTCAACAATATAAATCAACCAAGCCTGGTCTAAGGTAACCTGGACCTAGACAACTCCTAACTGGTTGATTGTCCACAAGAGGTTGAATGTAGACTTTGACCACAAGCTAATCAGCCAGGTCAGGGCAAGATTGGTGGGAGGTTTTCCGTCAAAGACGTTCCTTAATTAAATAACCACCAATCTTCGGGCTTTCGGCTCTCAATCTCCTTCCTAGACACTGATTTGGCAGGAGTCAATTTCTAACACCTTCCCTCTTTAGGATAATCTCCTAGTGAGTTCGAGATGTCCCTAAGGCCAACGTCTGTCAGATTTTACTTAGGTTTAGCTTTGTGAGTGCTTGGAGTCTGATTTTTGGGCCAAGGAAGGGTGATTAAATCCCCACCTTATCTTGTTGTTGGGTGTTGCCCTTAAAATCAATTTGTGAAGTGTACAAAATAAGATTCACTCAAAGCGATATAAATCAACCAAGAATTGAGTCCTATTCTGAATGCAATGCGTACGTACCTTGCTCCAGCACTCTTCAACAGTAAAGTAAAGGAATTGAAAAGACTCGTGCCTAGAATGCAAATGTCTAATCAATTTTTAACTTTGCAACAAGTGTTTTACTATTGATTTAAAACAGGGATGTTGGATAGCAGAAATAGCACAAATATGACATATAAAAACTGAAATTTTTGCGAGCAATATGTCCTGCAAAACAAAGTTTTTAGTAGTCCAATGAATTTTTTTCAGATTTTGCAAAGCAATTTCTTGAAAATCTGTTTCCTACTTTCGAGAGTAGGGGCACAGAATTTGCAAGTCTTCTTGGCAAAGCTTGAATGCTAGATCTTGATCTTCAAGTCCCTGAAACAAACACACAAAACTTGTTAAAACAACTACACCGTTCCCTCCCCGGCAATGGCGCCAAAATTTGATTGCTAAAAGAGAAGAAACAATCAATAAGTTAAGAATATACCGTGTAGCATGTGGCTAACGGATCGTGTCCACAAGGAGGGATGCGATGGAAGCTTTTCGGTGAATCGTTTTAAAACAAGAAATTGTGTTCGTTTTTTAGGGAAAGAGAATGGAAAGAAAGAGATGAATGAAAGAAAAATTGCAACTTTTAGAAAAGGTTTTGGAGAAGGTGATTTAGAAAACTTGGAAATTGTTTTGTTGTTTGTAATAATAAAGAAAGTCTAGGCTCACTATCTCACTACTCAATTGTTCATTCTTTTCTTAAAATGTGAAGTCCCTCAAATGATCATTTGCAAAACTTAGATTTAACTTTTAGAGAGATTTAAGTAAAGCACATAAGATGTGAGAAGAGTTGAGTTTTTTTCCTTTAAGAAATCGTAGAATCGAATATTAAAACATCAAGCGCGAAGAAGCAAGAATGAATTAAAAACAATTCCAGAGAAGTTCATGAAAGAATTGTGAATTCAACTATCCATACCCATCCTCATGTGCCTTCAAGAACACTTTCAAAAAGAAAGGCTTTTAAGTAAGGCATTCATATGAGTCATCGGGTCTTTTTCTTTTAAAGATAGGAGAGAAGAAAAGCAAGAGAGAGTTCGATAGCAAGCCTAGAAAAACGTTTAGTTATCCATGGAGAAAGAAGAAGAAAACAAAGACATATGCAAACCATACCGTACTGCAAGTGGAAGAGAAATTGGCTCGACTTTTGTATTGCTGTCACTTCAATCTTCAAGTACAAGCTCTCAGTCCTCTCTCTCACAAGTTTTGAAACTGGACTACAAATTAAAAAGCAAGATTACAACTCTTGTTCTAGCTAACAAAGAACCTAAATCCTAAAAAAATAAATGTAAAACTTAATCCTACTCTTCGCTACATTTTTCTTTACTGAAACCCATATTTATAGCCAAAAACCAAACGAGTAGGATCCCGGGAAGATTGGGGGAGCAAACGCTCCCCCAACTGAATCAGGTAGGCCGCGAAAACGCGGCTTGGGCCGCGTTTTTGCGGCCCTGGTGTGGCCAGGTGGCCACACCAAAATGGGGGGACTTTCTAGTTTTCTGATTGGCTCGTATCTGCTGCTGGTTTTCTGGTTTCTGCTCCAAACTGTTGACGAAACAGCCTTGATTCCCTGGCTTCAATCGCTCGATTCAGGGAGGATTTTTCTCAACCTCTTGATATGCCTAGATTTAGTCCTGATTTCTTCATTTCGAATTTATTCTGAATTAATTCAGAATTTGGTGGGCTTTTGGGCTTGTTTCTCTTTTCTTTCTTTAAGCACTTGGGCCTACATTTAGCAAAGAAAAAGACAACTTATTAATGTAATTTATTAGCTAACAAGTGTGGTAAAGTGACAATATAAATGTAATGTATGTGACAATCAGTATTCATCGATACGCCGCATGCGTATGTTGGATGCCAATTTCTCCTCATAGGACGCATTAATGCTCTAAATGCATGAACGCTCCATTGAGTAGCCAGGTATCTTGCTAGCCTGGAAATACCAAGTACAGAAACCAAGGCTTGCATAATAGTTTGGCGTCTTGTGAGGCAAGCTATAAAGAGCTTTTGTCCCCCCAGCCACGCTATAATACCAGGCCTGAGCACCTTCAAACAAATTTTCACTAAAGGCGAGTTGGGTGTTAGGGTTGCCGACATATAGTTGGTCATAGCAGAACTGCCGGGCAAAACGATTCGACATATAAGGCTCGATCGTGCACGAATTCCCTTGTCGGAAGAGCAGATACCCAGGCCGGATATTGATGAGCCACCAGAAGACTCCCGACGGTAGCCTCGTGAAGTTGTCCGGGCCCACAATGTCGGCAAATTTATCGCTATAAGCAGCATCTGTAATATCGGGAAAGCAACGGTTGAGATGGTAATTTGAAGCGTTCAGAATACATTTCCAAACGTAAAACATATAGTTGTTAGACCAGCTTGAGCTCTCCAGCCACTGCACAAAAGGGACAAACCCCTCGGATCGAGATACTGGCGTCATCAGCGAGGGGCAGTGCATAACGTACCAAGCCATTAGGTACGTGTATGGAAGCTCGATCCGGGGGTTAGGAGTCTTTACTCTCGGCCTCCCCTCCGAGTCAACCTCCGGTCTACCGTGGGAGTCGACGATGGCCTCCACTTTGCACAGGCTCTGAGTCAGGGCCAATCCGCTTTGGATTCTAGCCACCATTGTTGGAAGGAGAGCGATGGACCTGAAAATCACATAGAGGGGGGGTGAATAGGTGATTATGCTAATCTAATGAACTTAATGCGGAATTTAAAAACTAATTGCAATTAACAAGAGATGCACACTCAAACAAGCCAAGCAAATAATTATGAATGAACAATATGAATTTATGCTAGGGACAAAGTAGAAAGAGTAAGAGCCAAGGATCAAGCGCAAACAATAAGATATGTTTCAAGGTTCGAGCACCCAGCTCTACATCCCCGCCTTCACCCAGAAGGATTTTAAGTCCACTAGCTTGTCCACAAAGGACTCCCACAAAGGGAACCTCCACCGAGAATTTGGGGCAATAACAATTATAAGGAGTACCCAACTCCTCTCCTTACAAACACAACCTCCTCCTTGAGGCACAACTCCAAGCTAACAAACAATCACCTCACAACTTTGAGGGACAACCACAAAGCAACACAAGGATCATCTCACAATTTGAGGGATACAACCCAAATGCACAACCTCCTCAACACAATGAGGGAAAGGCACAAAGCCAAGCAAAGATTGGGTATACAACTTGGTGATCAAAAGACCACAAACAATCTCTTTTCCCACACAAAGATCCTATAGAATAAGATAGTAGATGTAGCTCAAGTGTGGAGAAAACCAAAGGAATGAAAATCAAAAACTCAAAGAAAAATCTTTGGGAAAAACTAGAAACCAAGATGAAGAAATTGAATCAAACACTTTTCCCAAAAACCCTTTCTTGATTTTCCAAACCCTAGCAAAAACACCGAATAGAATGTTCAATTTAAAGCCCAAAAACTTCTTTTGATTGCTGTGAAAACACTAGAGAGTCAGGAAAAATTCGCACAAAAAATCTTAGAGAAAACCTCTTTCTTATGGGGTATTTATAGCCCCCAGAAAATTATAGCCGTTGGCAGCAGAAACTGCCAAAAATGAACCAGCGGTCGACCGGCCGGTCGACCGTCCAACAGTCATATTTCAGACCGTTGTACCATCAGTCGACCGGGAGGTCGACTGTCCCCAGAACCAGAGAGCAACGGCTCTCTGGCCGGTCGACCGCGCACAAACAAAGAGCAACCTGCTCTCAGTCAGTCGACCGTGCGGTCTACCGGCTTATGGGGCAGCCAGCGTGCACGTATCCGTGCACGTCGGTCGACCTCTACGGTCGACCGGCTTCTTGGTACGGTCGACCGTTTGGTCGACCGACCTAGCCTGGCAGCAGCAGTTCTGGTCAGAAAAGCAAGTAATTTTTAATCCTAAAAATTCCCATAAAATCTCTAAAATTACACAAAAGTAGTTTTATCATTTTATTTTGAAATATAAACTTGTGATAAAAATTTCATCACAAATAACAAACATTTTTGAACCAATTTTGTGTTATAGAAATTTTGCCAAAACCAAAAACTGTATTTTCTAAAACTTGGATTTTGAATAGAAAATATATTTTGTCCAAAACTTATCCAAATACAAAAACATGATATTAAACAACATTTAGGCATGATGTATATGGATATAATCCTATATACATGAAACATATATATATCCATGTTTTTGACTTTAATTCCAAAATATGTTTTGTTAAAAATACCAAAACATAAAACACATGAATAAATGAGTCAAAACTAAGTTTGTCTAGGAAGTTAAGCATGCATGTATATAGAATGAATCTATTATACATAAAACCATGTAAACTTGTTTTGATCTATCTATTCATGAAACCAAGATCGGTTAAACCAAAAATGGAAAAACCGAAAACCAATATTCAAAACATGAAACGCGTGTGTGTTGTGAACTTGAGCATATCATACTATTCTAATCTTTACAATTTGGATCTAAACATAAAACTAAACTATGGTACCGATGTCTTCTTGTCTCCAAGCCGACTCGATCCAAAACTCCTTGATCCACCGAGCAAGTGCTATATATGATCTTTGACGCTCGGGCTCTTGAATCAACATGTGAAAGCTTCCAAATCATCTTGTTAAAGCTAATCACCAACTAATAACTTGATTAATGATCTGAAACTAAAATCACAAGATTATTAGTACACATAACTACATGAGTTATTCATCATCAAAACTAGAGTGGAAAGCCTTTGGGCCAACAGGACCTACCGTAGGCCAACAGCACCGTCGGATACACCATGTCGGTGACAATCACTTCATGCGACAGTGTCGGCATTATACAGCGCTTCAACCACAGCATGAGGAAGCCCACCAGTAGTGCCCGGTTAGAAATGGGGATCTGGGCCTGATGATGGAAACTTTCAAAAACTGTGTCAGGTCTGAAAGTGTCTTCATTCGACTCTGTGGTGTAAGAACTCACAGAGGCGTTAATCCTTTCAGCGATTTCCTCATCGGAGCTGGGAGCTAGAATGGTCACTGAGTGATCTTTCTCAGTTATACCATTAAACAGATAGCTCGCCCAAGACATCTGCTTAACTCCCCTAGTTCTCCAGAAGGTTATTTGGCCGCAGATGTGGAAGTGACATAACACTTCCCAGTAGGTCTCATATACCCGAGGGCACTCTTTCTTCAAGAGATGAAGCTCCCGGAAGTTGGGACGTATTTCTCATAAGGGGCATCTTCCATAACCAGCCCCGAAACTTCATATAGTTCATGCAAGGCGAGCCCCATTTTCCCGACCGGAGTGAAGAATGTCCCCGTCAAAGGGTTGTAATGCTCCAGAATCCCGTAAAAATTGTGGGAACTCTGCGGGATGCCATACTGCACAGCCCTGACCGCTTGGTACAGTCCCACCTGGTCTAATAGACCTCCGAGTTTGGCGAGGACAAAGCCCACCATCTTGCCCCACCAAGACTTGTCGGAGGAATGAACCCACCCAAGTGGGCGGAAGTCAACGGGAAAGTCACCCCCCACCTTCATGAATTCATTGATGAAGGTAGTGCTGAGCTGAGGAGTTTCCCCTACTGGATACTCGGACCTGAATAATCTAGGAAACAAGCCAAAAACTTCCTTCCCGTGTCCACCAGGGTGTACCTTCCTGGCGCCCAGTATGCCGAGCGAGACACTGGGGACAGATTGGGCAAGCTCCTATTCCATTGCCCGGGGGACAGACATGTGCTGGAGATAGGATAAAGAATACATTCTCTCCATATTGGGAAGAAAGAATTTCCTACCCCTTATTTGGCGAAGCCACTTATAATCGCCGTCATGCAAGATGTGATCGTCCTCGCCGATGTTATCCCCAAAGAAGAAGACGGGTTTCATTAACGGAATTCATGAATCCGTCTCAAAATCTGCGTCGGTCATGATTTCTCAGAAGGTCCTCATGTCAATCTTGGAGAGCCTCTCCCTTTGCTCCTTCGACTTGTCAGCAGTCACCGGAGCAGTCCTCTGCAACACGAAGGTTAGATTGCGATCACAACCACCTACGTGCCCGAAGTGACACTTTTTGGAGAGAGGGCCGGATGAATATCGCATTGCAAAGAGAATAATACTTTATCAAAAAAGAAATTGATTAAGTGTTTACAACTCAAACGCAGAAATGAACCCAGACGCGGAGATCATCAGAATCTGCGTCCAGATCCAAGATCGCGAGGCTAGCATGGAACTCGCGTTTTTGAAAGTCCAAGACTTATGAAAAATTCTCAGTATTGTACTCAGACGCGAGATTCATGAGGACCGACATCTGATTTCACAAGACGCAAGAGTCATAAGAAATCTGCGTCTGAATCTTTCACACTTAGAAATATTCTAAGTATTGAATCCAAAACGCAAGGTTCATTCAGGCCTGTGTTCAACAAGCAGACGCAGATTCGAGCAGATAAAAGAAGCAGAGGTCATCAACCTGTGTCCTGTTTATCGACTCAAGAACCGCGCCTGATGATCAAACACGGACATGAGTCCGCGTTGGCGGTTCATATCCAAAAGGACTTTAAGAGTTCAAAGAACTCTATAAACCCTTTTAATGGTAGAAATCAAGTCCGAAGATTTTTTATACCTGAAATAGGGGTTTCCTGCATGGAGGAACCGCCCCTCTGAGTCTCAGAGACGATCACCTTTGAAGACGAAGCAGTATGCTTGGCCTTTGGTGCCATTGCGAACAAGGATCCGATGTTAGGTGAAAGAAAACAAGAACAAAGGAAGCTCCTTTCTCAAACCCTAACAGATGCAGACGAAGAAGGAAGGGAGTCTAATGATGACTCTTGAAGGACTGTTACCTTTTATAGGCACAGTGATTCGCAAAGATATGCGGCGCTTGGCTCGACGCCTAATCACCGCCTGACGCATGGACATCGCTTTAAATGCAGCGCGAAGTTCGCACGCCAAAAAGAAGATGTCCCCTCAATTCTACAGGACACGTGGCAACATACTCATGACACAGATTCGCATCCAACAGTTGCGCTTCATCTTTAAAGACGCGTCCCTTCTAGGTTAAAGTTGCGTCAGCTTCACAGAGCAAAAGCTGCGTCTTCACCCAAAAGATGCGTCCTTCCGAAGATCGCACCTGTTAGACCCGGCCAAAGTCGCATCTACCTTATAGAGTAACAGTCGCGTTGTCATCCCAAAAGCAGTATCACCCCTGCGTCCACAGAACTGGCGTGCAGTTCTTACTTCTGCAATTCAGTTCAAAAGTACACTGGCACAAGCAGATGACTGCCCACCTCTGGTTTAAAGTACACCAACGACAAACTTAAAGCATCGGGGAGGTTTAGACTGTGTTTCTAGGCACTCCACGCGATCAGTTTTGGCGACTTTAAAGAGTTCCACAGTACACTCACGAAGGCCATACTCCAAACAAGATCAAGCCCAAAGCTTTGTCAGTCCAATCATAAAAGTGGATTCAGCTAAAGTCCAAAGTATTTCGAATCTGTCCCAGTTAACTGCGGAATATCGAAAACTTTGGAGGGGGTTCTGTAGGCTGTCTAAAAATCATTAAAGACAAGTCGTCAAAAACAGAGACCCAAACTCCAGACGCAGGGCTAATCTCAGCCAGCACTGCAGCACCAAGGCGCGTGGGTCGAAACCCGCGTCTCAGCCAGCACTGCAGCACCAAGGCGCCCGCGTCTCAGCCAGCACAGCAGCACCAAGGCGCGTTGGTCGAAACCCGCGGCGCGTGGGTCGAAACCCGCGTCTCAGTCAGCACAGCAGCACCAAGACGCATGGGTCGAAACCCGCGTCTCAGCCAGCACTGCAGCACCAAGGCGCGTGAGTCGAAACCCGCGTCTCAGCCAGCACTGCAGCACCAAGGCGCGTGGGTCGACACCCGCGTCTTAGTTGTAACCGCCCTGGTTATGGGGTCAATCACAGCCCACATAACGGGAAAAGTTAACCCCAATTATGGAGTGTTTTTAGGAGGCACGTTCGCCCCTGAAACCTCTATAAATAGCCCCGTTGCTATGGAGAAGGGGTCGGAATTTTTTAGAGAGATTAGAGAAGAACTTGACTTGAGAGCTTCTACAGAGAGAGAGAGAGTCCAACTCTTCAACTAACTTGCTGTGTACAAGTTAATCTTTGCCTACAATCTCTTTGAGATTTTGGTCGACAGAGCTGTGTTACTCCGTCCGCCAACCGAAGAGAAGATCCCCAGAAGTTCCTGACGTTCACTCGGTCAACGGAAAACAAGATTCACTTTTTACCGCCACTCGAAGAACCCACCACTAATAAAGGGAAGATTTAAGACTCAACATCTTTCCTCCCTTATAGTCGGAGCATTAGTTTGTTGTAACTTTTCAATTGATTCAAGGAAACTTTACATGCGAACCATTCTCCGTACCAGACAAGGCCTAAGAGGATGTCGGGGGGAGGTGGGGCAGACGGAAGAGGAGAACGCGGCGAAGGAGTGTAGGGGAGGTGGGGTGGGTGGCCGCGAGTGGAGGAGCGCTGCGAAGGAGACGACACGGAAGAAGAGGAGAGGGTTTTTTTTTTGAGAATATTAGAAAAATTAGTGGGTGACTTAATCAATTAGATGGGCGTGTTTAATGTGATGGTTGTCTTAATATCCGCCCCTGGTCTTCACGCGGTCCCGGCGATATTAGTGGAGTGTATGTAATGAAGTGGGGGGTGCATATATCAGTCGTCAGTTCCCAGTAGAACAAAAACGCCTCGTGAAATGCGAACAGTGCCATCTCAAAAGAAGAGAGGAGAATGAGAAGAGGGGAAGAAATCCCTTTGTAAACTCTGCTCACCAAGAGCTCTCTCATGGCGATTTCGGTCGAAATTGGTACAATTCAGTCCTCTATCTGCTCTTGTATGTGCGGTCCCTTCTTATCTCTCACTGACTTGCACTTTGATTTCTTCCAATTGTTGCTGTTTGAAGTGACTTTTGCGAACCCCAACTCTTGTTGCCAAACAAGGCCTTGGAGTAGTTCCTGTTAAAAAGATGCCATCTTTGCTAATTTTTGCTTTCAAAGTTGAAGCTGAGCAAAGATTTATGATGGGTTTTTGAGTCTATGAACAGGAATTTTGGATCCAACTCAACTGCCCCTTTTTGAATTGGGAAATTGAGTCCCCATTCTAAATTTATATGGCGAGGCAGCTTGATGCTGCAGCCATTATTTTGTTAGGGGGTTTGATGCTGAAAAATAAGCTATTGCTTTGAAAAGAGAAAGAAAGAAGGGAAAATTGTCTTTAACCCCCTGGGAAAAGATCCCCGTTCTGATACCTCCTGTCTTTTTGGGCCTTCATTTTGGTTTCACTGCTGGTCTTATGGTGAACTTGTGGTGAACAGCTAGGTTTCTTCATGCATTCCTCTATTCTGTTACTCCCACTCACTCACTAACTATGTGGTCTTGGGTATATGATGGAAAATGAAGTAATTTGTACTCAGCTTTTGTGCTTCTGATCTATTCATATGGATATGCTATTTTTTCTACGCATTATTTTTTCGGGCATAATTTTTGGATATTAAAGGAATTTATATGGTTTTGGATATTGAAACTTATTCAAAGTTTCCAATGGGGCCTTAATACTCTTTTACTTTACTCACCCCACTTTCCAAATGGGGCCTTGCATGTCCTCCTGTCTTCTCCTCCTCCCCCTCCTCCTCCTCCCGTTGTTGCTGTTGCTACTCACTACAATAATTGCGTCTCTTGTGGTCTTGTAGATACAAGTTTACATTTTGTTTAGAATTTAATAATCTTTTGTAGTGTGTAAAATCAACATTCATTTTGAAAGCTTAACTGTGCAACTAACTTAACCGCACATTTTGGGCAGAGTCGGGCTGCTTTCGGTTTTTCAAACTGAACCAATTGGAAACCCCGAGTCTTGAGAGCCTAGGGTTATGATCACCGGGAGGTGAGTGGATATCCTTTTAAGTAGATTTTTCATTTTAACTTAAATGTAACTCCGGTTTCAGAAATGGGGTTTGTATGGTTACAAACTCCAGTTTCATTTTAACTTAAACGTAACCAGTGTTCTAAAAATCGGATTAATCAGCCGATTAATCCTATTCGTTGGTAGACTGCTTAATACTACATAATCGCTTTGATTATGCGCTCAGGCAATTAATCCCCGATTAATCCGCGATTAATCCGATTAATCCCTGATTAATCATTTTAGGCATGTCATACGTTTTTTATTTGAAAAGCTTATCACTTTGTGTGTGTTGGATCGCTAAGTAGTTTATTTTGTGATGATGATTTGATAATGATGTTTTATTAAATAGTAGATGAATTTTTATTTATTAAATAGTAAATGAATTATGATATTTTATTATTGTATATTTTGCATAAAGTGATACTTATGTTTTATTATTTTTGATTATTTTCAAATTAACTTATTTAGCAATCTTTCTCCATCATTCTTTAAGCTCATTATTTTGAATGATAAATTGACTAAATTTTTTATTTATCTTATTTTGCAGGTAAGTTCTTTGATTTATATTTATGTTGCAAAATTTAAAATCGTGGATTACTAATGCGAAGAATAAGTTCGTTTATTTCTTCTTTTTTACTATTTATTCATATTGTCTTGTTGTTCATCATATCATGGTTTATAACTTCACATCTAGATATCGTCTTGTATAATATTTAGGCATTTTCAACATTAATTGATATGTGGTTGTGTATAAATATAATTAAATATATTAAAATATTCAAAAACAATTAATTCCCGATTAATCATTATTCAGCCTTGTACCACACATATAATGAAACCGATTTTTACAACACTGAACGTAACCCCAGTTTCGGAAACTATGTTGCCAAATGAGACCAAACTCTTGTTGCCAAATGAAGTCTCTAGTTACTGTTAAAAAGATACCATCTTTGCTAAAATTTTGCTTTGAAAGCTGAAGCAGAGTAAAGCTAGTTTTTGAGGCTGAAAACAGAAATTTGGATCCTCCCAATTGGCCCTTTTTGCATGAGTGCTGCTAACAGGACCTAAAATGAGAGATTTTTGGATAGGTGATGTTGCATTACCACTGTCCATGACTTTTCATGAGGTAGACATTATACACACTCCATTTAATACAAGGCAAGGGTATTGGTTTGGTTCTGAATCCAGATCCGTTGTATTTGAAACCTGGTTTGAGTGATCCCTCCTCAACTGGGAGTTGAAACATGGTTTGATAACTCATTTAATGGAGGCAATGATGATAACTCACAGTTCATGTTGGGCCTGTTTGGTTAAGGGTGGAAGTGAGGAAGTGAGGAATTGAGGAAGTGGTAATAATTCCCTTTGGAACTTGGGAATTGCTTAGTAAGTTTTCCGGTGTTTGGATGTTGTTGAGAAGTGTGGTTTGAAAAATGTTTTGTCTTTTCCGATGTTTGGATGGTAATGTGAAAGCGGAAGTGAAAAAGTTGACCACAAAGTTGACTGTAAAATAATATTAAAATAAAAATTAATTAAGAAAAATAAAAGATGGACTGTAATTAGAATGCAAGTGAGATTTATATGATCAAAAATTAACTGTCTTGTGCTGCAACTCATTACAAATGAGATTTACATGACCACAAAATTAACTGTAGCACTCTGGAAAGAAATGATTGTGTAAAAGAGAAAAGAGAAAAGGAAAGGGGTTTTCTTATTTTCCTTTTCCGGTGTTTGGATAGACAGGGAAGTAAGCAATTATACTTCCCTATTTCCTTACTTCCGCCCACTTCCTTGCAACCAAACAACCTCGTTGTTTAATGCTCCCATTCTAACTGATATGGCGAGGTAGCTACATGCTGCAGCCATTCTCTAGGAAGTGGTCTTAAAGAAATAGTTCTTTCTAAAGAAACAAGAATGCATAGAGAGAATATGAGCCTTCACTCCGAGTGCGGATAAAGGCACCCAACAAATTGATTAAGGCAGCCATCAGATGAAGCCACCCACCCAAAATGATTAGTGCGGATAAAGGCACCCACAGAATTGATTAAGGCACCCACCCAAATTTCAAAAATTTTAAAAACTCTTAAAGGGACGTTTATGTTATAAGAAACTCTTTAAGCAAAGCTTTTGGCCCTGATTTTAAAGGGGGAAAATAGAGATTTTAGAAATTACTTGCTGGATAAAGAACATAAATACTAAGACTTATATTTAAATTAGAGTTACATTTAATAATTTCTTTCATGTGTTCTTCAAGTTATACATGTATGAATCCCCCCCCCCCCCCCCCCCCCCCCCCCCCCCCAACAAAAAAAAAAAAAAAAAAAAAAAAACACTTATCTCTTGTAGAGATCTTTTAATGAGCTTGGAGAGTTTGCTGTAATTTTGATTTGACTCACATGAAACTGAGGATATTATACACACATGTTTACATACATATATTTATGCACATGTATCTTATGTTTTCTTTTTTGGGATTACTCATCATCATCCGTGTTATGTTTCTTATACCACTTCCGTGCCTCATCTTGGTAACTATGATTTGGACTGTTATGATATATTCATGCCCATGGATTGTTTTAAGTATTCATTCCCTTCATCTTCTTCTTTCTACACTTCTCTGTGATTGCGAGGCAACATTGGAGGCCTGCTATCCTGTGCAGGTGTGCAGCCATTGGAGCTAGAAAGAAGCAGACGAACTGAAAGATAAAATGGTGCTGCTTTCTCGAGAGGTCTCCATGTTTTTAGCCTAAATGGACTTTTGCGGACCTCTCAAAGGCTAAAATGGAGTTTCCTGCTTTTAAGATTTCGTTATTCAAAGAAAAGAAAGAAACAAGACAAAGAAAAAAGTTCTCGGTGGTGCAACTTCAGAGGTCTGCTTTTTTTACAAGCAGTCATTGCAGCCATTTAGGGGATCTGCTAGGTGTCTTTCACACACCCAAACACACATCCATCCACCCCCCAATCCAAAGAAACAAAAGGAGGAGGAGGAGAAGCTCTAATTTCTCTTCAAGGATGAAGTAGATATCTCTAAAGCCCATGCTATGGCTTTGGATATCTGACTTCAACTTTAACATAAAAAAGTTGCTTCTTATTTCTTGTGATAAATTTTTTATTAGCTTCTACTGAATTACCATTTGGAAATCTAACCCTAGCTGGGACGGCGAGTAGCAAACAGCTGCAGCCGCTTGTTAGAATGTGAATTCATGAAGAAAATGCTTCTTTTCAGGAAAATGCCCTAAAATTCGACTACCTTTTGCGTGCGCTCGCGCACACACACTTTATACTGAAAGGAAAAAAGAATAGAAAAAGAAATTCTACTGTTGCACTGGCCTGTTTACTCTCTGAATATAATGAGGCGATGATGATTTGTCCCAATTACTTGAATGCTTAAATCTATCACATGTTTTTAATCTTCTTCAGCTGTCATGTCCTAGGTTTAGCTTGCAGCCGTAGCCATTGCTTTTGGGTTGTGATCCATCATCCTCATGGCTATCCTTTGTAATGCAAATTAGTAACCTTGATCATTGTCTTTGTTCAATTTCTAGGGATGGAATTAGGCATGATGATTTGGCCATAATTTCTTGATTGGAAGTTTCTATGGAAAACCCTTTTTTTTGCATTTCTATGTTGCAGGGAGTCGTTGCAGCTATTTGCTAGGTCATTCAAAGCAGGGCCCTGTTGTGTCTATCCTTGTGAAGGTAAAGGGTAATTACCATAATTTTCTCAACCAAGCTGAGGTTTTTTATTACATCAACAATTGCAGTGTGACTACGGTATGGTATCATATCTAAAAGTACATGTGGATGATGATAGGGTAAATCTGAGCCTCCTACATTATTAGCTCTACCCAGCTTTGCAGTAAATCTTGGTTTAAAGTTCTTATTTTTTGTATGTGGTTGAATACAAGTATATACACACTTTGGAACTTGGCATATGTTGAAGAATATGGGAAACAGATGGTTCAAAATTCATATCTGAATCTGAGGAGTTATTGATTCTGAATACCTGAGTGGATGCATGTTCTCTTAGTGGGTTTGCATTTCCAAATGGATCCTTTACATTTATAATGAATTTGCAAGTGGATCTTGTAGGATCAGATCTGAATCTACCCCCATTATCCCCCTTACTTTTTATGGTCCAAGCACTCTCTCATTCAATTGTTTTGTGACTTTTGTCTTCTCAAGATTCATTATGCTTCTGCTGAACTCTAAGAAGGTTGATTTGGCTAGGCAGTAAAGACTGCAGCCACTTGTTTGGAAGAAGAATTCATGAAGAAGTCTTGTTTTGCTGACAAATTTGGGGATAACTTGTCCTGGTGCCCATTTCAACTCTCAAGATGGCGAGGTGGCAAATTGCTGCAGCCACTCTTAGGAATGGGGATCACACATTGAGGCTTTCTCTGAAAATCTATTGATGCATGCATGCATGCATGCATAAATGACCGAAATACTGAGTTGGTTAGTTTAACGGTGTAGAATATTTGAAACCTAATAAAAGTTGGTGTGTAAGGGTTTTTAAATGTCTAGTTCATGATCAAATGGTTGGATTGGGAATTTGTATATCTAAAGTCATAGATCTAAGTAATATGCTATTTTCGACCGTTCATTTTGTGCTTACTTGATGTATGGATAAGAAAATTACAAAATACTTGATTTTTGATTTTTAGTTACTTTAAATGATGTAGATCAATTTCAACGAAGTAGATTTTATATTTGAATATCGGAGCACTGTATTTGAGTCGAAAGGATTCATGCTCAAATCCTTCCGGAAGTAGTAAAGTCTGACACACACACTTGTGTCATTCCGGAAGGATATGTTGCCGAGTTCTTCTCATTCAAATACAACCCTACGACATCCGAATGCAAGATCCACTCCGTTGAAGTTGATCTATATTATTTCAAGTTACTAAAAATTAAAAATCATATATTTTGAATACTTTTTGCTCATCCATCAAGTAGGCGCAAAATGGACGGATGAAAAGTGGGTTGGTTAGTTAACGGTGTAGAATATTTGCAATCTAACAAAATTGGTGTGTGAGATTTTAAGTGTTTGATCATGATGAAATGGTTAGATCCAGAATTTGTATGTCTAAAGACGTAGATCTAAGTAATGTGCTATTTTCGGCTGTCCATTTTGCGCCTACTTGATGGAAGGGCAAAAAAGAATTCGAAATACATGATTTTTGATTTTTAGTTACTTGAAATAATTTAGATCAACTTCAGTAGAATGGATCTTGCATTCGTATGTCATATGATTGTATTTGAGTGGGAAAAATTCGGCCTTGAATCTTTCCGGAATGACACAAGTCTCTCTCTCTCTCTCTCTCTCTCTCTCTATATATATATATATATATATATATATATATATATATATATATATATATATATATATATATATTAAAAACTAATGAAGATGACGAGGTAGCAAATTGCTGCAGTCACTTGTTAAGAATGGGAATCATGCTAATTGAGATGGCAAGGCAGCAGAATGCTGCACTGTCTTGTTAGGAATGGAGATCTCTGTAGTTTACAAGCAGATCTTGTAAGATCACATCTGAATCTGATCCATTACCACCCTCACCTTTTGGTACATTGCACTTTCATTAACTTCCATCTTCTAACATGATTGGTCTGGCATGGCAACAAAGTACTGCAGCCACTTATTAGGAACAATAATTCATGACAAATAAGTCTTATTTGCAGATACATATGGAGATTATTTGGTCTGGTGCCCATTTTAACTCCAGATTTTTACAAAAATTGCTGATTACTTTGCGGGTTAATTTGGTCTGGCTCCCACTTTTTTACAAAATCCTCATCATGCTTCTAATAAACCTCCTAATTGAGATGGCGAGGTAGCAAACTGCTGCAGCCAGTCATTAGGAATGGGAATTCATGAAGAAGAAAGGCTTATTGGCAGTATGTTTTATTTTCCTTACCCTTGTAGATAAACAAGTCATAATTAGTTTTTGAAAAAATACTTTGGCTTCCTCTTTTAACTTGAGTTTTGACTAATTTGTTATTAGTATGGTTATGGATAAATACGAATCTTTGTGTTTCTGCAGCTTCTGTTGTTGCCTTTGTTCTTATGAGTGTAACGAGGTGATGATGATTTGCCCCTAAATCCCTGTTTAGGGTTTTCAGTGATTGGTTTCCAGAAAAGGCTTTTTTGCTTATATTTGTAAAAAAAAATTCAATAGAAAGGGGTGAAGAGAAAAATGAGTACAATTAGCAGTTTCAATTCTCAATGTATACATGTATTTTTTTTTTTTTTTAAATTTGAGAAATAGGATGGAGGTCACCCTACTGCCTATATGCACACACCCTTCACTAATTCCCAAGTTATATCCCTTGTTTGACAACAGCTGGTACTGAACCAACCTGGAACCCCCTTGAGGGGTGGGACCAGCAGGCTAACCCACCATTTAATCTCAATGTATACTGTATATAATATCCTTGATTCATAGCACCATATCTCAATACTCCAAATATATCTCAATACACCAAATATATTACCTGGTATTTCCTTCTAAGAGCAGTCCATTTAGCATTTTCCTTCAGAATTCTATTGCTGTATTGAGGCAACTTTGGAGGTCTACTACATTTTTGTAGGCAGCTGTTCAGTGTTATTTGCTAGAAGTTCCTGAAGTGGGACTGTGGGAGCTCTTTGGTTGGATGAATTCACTATTTCATTGTTGGCTTTATCCTTGCAAAAAGTAAATGTAAATTTTATTGAACTTCTAGATCTTTTATACTGTTTGAACTATATACCTCCTCAGAGTAAAAGTACACGTTGGATGATGAAAGGGCAAATCTGAACCTCCTATATTTTGCTCCACCTAGCTTTATTCATGACTAGATTTTTGGCACGTGCTATGCACGTGGAACAAAAGTATATTTAATATAATATTCAGTATATTTCTCTGCATCCTTCTTTATATCTTTTTTAACAAGTTTTTTGCTCTGAGTCTAGAGAACTCCAATGTTGAATAGAAAAGGAAGAGACCTTTGTCTTTTTTTTTTGAGATAAGTATCATATCTTCTCTCCCTAATAAATATTGGTTCCTTTATTTCAAAACTAGTTTTGATATTGGGAATGGGAGCCCTAATATATATTTTTTAATTTCAAACATTTTTCCTGATATAGAAATGTAAATGTATGGCTAGATTTCAAGGTTGGTTAAAGGTTTGTTAATGTATGGCTAGATTTTGTTTGAACATGACATGAAAGTGAGTCACTGACAAATTAGCATTCTAATCAAAAGAGTTGTGGTTATAATTGTAAAGATTAGCAAAACTAATCATGAATAAAGCTTCTTATTCAAATCTAATGATGGCCATGCTAATTGGTGGCAAATGCTTCTGGAAAACCCCACCCCTAAGCCCTAAATGATGTGGTGAGGTAGCAACGTTATGCAGCTACCCATTAGGAATTAGAAGCAATGACATCAGTTACTTGGCATAGGTTTGAGAATGTTGGGATATGATTTCAATCAATGATACCATACTCTTGCAGTAATAATATCCTTTTTCTTTCTTCTCTATGCAGCTCTATTTTTATGACGAGGCAACATTGGAGGTTGTTGCTACTTTGCCCCCTATTTGCTAGAACCTGCAATATAGGAGCCCTTTGGTGGGTGAATCTCATTGTGAAGCGCTGGCAATGATGATAGTTCTACTCAAGATTTGGTTGACCTTACCATTCGGTGCCAGGATGTGAACTGTAATTATATGAGCAGAATTAGCAAATCTGAAGTTAAAGAGGCCCTGAAAAGGATGAAATCAAGGAAAGCTGTTGGCCCGAATGGAATTCCTATGAGGTATGAAGATGCTTAGGAGAGATGGGCGTGAGATGACTGACAAACCTCTTTAACAAGATCTCGCTAGCCAAAAAGATGCCAAATGAGTGGAGGAAGAGTACCCTAGTACTTCTCTTTGAGAACATGGGAGATATTCAAAGTTGTTCAAACTACCGTGGAATAAAACTCATGTGTCACACCATGAAGCTTTGGGAAAGGGTAATTGAACACAGGTTAAGGTAGAATGTTAAAATATCAGAGAACTAGTTTGGGTTCATGCCAGGACGATCGACGACAGAGGCTCTTCATTTGCTTTGTCAACTTATAGAGCGATTTCGAGGGAGGAGGAGAAATTTGCATATAGTCTTTATTGATTTAGAAAAAGCTTATAATAAGGTGCCAAGAGAGGTATTACAGACATTAATGAAAAAGGGAGTTCCCATCAAATATATTGACATAATCAAGAGACATGTACGATGGAGTAGTGACAAATGGCAGAACTTATGGAGGCATATCAAATGATTTTTCTATCACATTTGGATTGCATTAAGGATCTGCATTGGGTTCATTCTTATTTGCTATAGTGATGGATAAACTTACTAGAACTATTCAGGATGAGATACCGTGGTGCATGCTATTTGCTGATGATATTGTCCTAATCAATTAGACGAGAGCTGGGGTAAATGCCAAATTAGAGCTATAGAGACACTCTAAAATCCCGAGGTTTAGATTAAGTAGGGCCAAAACAGAGTATATGGAGTGCAAATTCAGTAAACAGGCAATCCGAGATTATAGTATTGTGACACTAGACGGACAAGAAACACCGATGAGCAGTCATTTTAAGTACTTGGGTTCTATAATCCAAAAAGTTGGGGAGATCGATAGTGATATCAACCATAGGATCCAAGCCGGCTGGTTGAAATGGAGGAGTGCAACATGAGCTTTATGCGACCGTAACATTCCGTTATGGCTAAAGGAAAAGTTTTATCGGATTGCTATTAGACAAGCTTTATTATATGGCACAGAATGTTGGGCTATAAAGAGATATCATGCCCAGAAGATGAGTGTAGCGGAGATGCGCATGCTTCGTTGGATGTGTGGTAACACGAGGAAAGATAAGGTGAGAAATGAGGATATTCATACAAAGATAGGCGTAGCCCCTATAGAAGAGAAGATGAGAGAACCGTTTACGATGGTTTGGTCATGTGCGACGTAGACCTACAGATGTGTCAGTCCGGCGAGTAGAGCGTATCAAATTAGGGCAAGTTAAAAGAGCACAGGGGAGACCGAAGAAAACATGAATGGAGGTGATACGACAAGACATAAAAGCTAAAGGTTTTAATGAAGGCATATTGCTCAATAGGAATGAGTGGAGAAAGTTGATCGATGTGCCCGATCCGGCGTAATTCTCTTTTGGTTCATGTAACCTACCCCAAATACTTGGGACAAATGGCTTAGTTGTTGTTGCTGGCGATGATGATAACTTGCAATTCATGATGTTAAAAATCCTCATCCTAATTGATATGGCTAGGTAGTAACACACTACAGCCATTCTTTAAAGGGGATTTCAATGCAGAAAAATAGTATTTGATTTCTGATGAAACAATAATGAATTGAGAATCTGAGCCTTTGATCTGAGGGGTTTGAAACTTGACATGAAAACAGCATTTCCTTGAAAAACTGCCACCCATTTCACTGCCATTCTAAATATGAGGCTTTCAGGAGTGATTCAATTGTGCGGAAATTATCCCTTTTTAGCCAATAATTCTTGTTTGTATTAAGGAAAACACGGTTCCTGGACTGACTGTGATTCATTGACTTTTAACTTTGAAAGCGTCGGGAAGTGAGGTGGCAGTGGTGGTGGTATTGTGTAATTCTTTTGTTCTCATGATGAGGCAACTTTGGAGGTCTACTCTTCAGGCAGCTGTTGCAGCTACATGATGTGTATGCATGTGTACGTATGCGTATATAAGAGGTGATGATGCATCTCGAGATTCATGATGCTAAAAACCCTAATCCTAGCCCCAACCCTGATCTACTTCAAACATTGATCTTTCTTGATAAGAACTTGGAAATTCAAAAATACCAAATTCTTGAACTATATGAATGTTATTTTCTAAGAAGTATTATGGTCTCAATGTTGTTGATTCCCTGGAAACAAGTATTCCACTCATTCATAGAGTATCCGATATCTATGAGGCAATGATGTATTTGAGATTTATGATCCTAAAAGAACCCTTACCCTGACTTTATATGGCGAGGCAGCTAAGGTGCTGCAGCCACTTAGTAGGAGAGGGAATCGATGAAGCAGAATATGCCTTCCATTTCCTAAATGATGAATCTCAAATCTGAGCCTTACTTCCACCTGTGCATGTCATTGTTCTGGTGACCTCAACCTCAATCTGAACTCAAATGTCAAATCTTTGAGTAGTCAGATTACAACAACAACCAAACATCAAGAATTGGCTGCATGAATCCTTTTCTTCCATTCGACTCTGTTAAGGGTGATCTCCTTAACATGAATTTAGTCTCATATTTCGAATACAATTGCTTCTTCCAGAAACATCTTCATATTGTAGTCGCTTGCCTATTTCATGTTACTTTATTTGGCTCAATTATTTTATTTAGGGTTATCTTTGTTGTGCTTCCTCTCATTGTTCTGTTTTTCCATCTGCAGTAATATTGCAATACTTTTCAAAATTAATAATCACTTTATATTTCTATCATACCATGTTTAAGGAAAAATCTGTATGTGATGAAACGGCGAATCAACCTCCTACTTTTTTGTGCTACCTTGTGTGCTAATAAATTATATTTTAATTGTGCTGTGTCTCCTTTCTTAAGTCTTAAATCTATGGTTGATGTTTCGTGTTGGTGATACTTCTATGGTATTGCATCTGCCAACGTAAACCCTATATAATGTTTTTGGTGCATTATCCCTTAAACATCCTCAAACTATGTAGCAAAATACTGACATAATTCTGGCACTCTCTTCTTAAGTCTACATTGTCAAAGTTGCCTCAGATCATCTTAATCATGTATCCCTCGTTGTAAAACATGCAAGGATTTGTGGTCTCACAGTAGTCGAACGAGTTCATGGTCCAACATGCATTTTCCATGCTCAAACACTTCCCCCACACTGACATGGCAAGGTAGTGATGCTGCGACCTGTCATTAGGGAAGTGGACAGTGGACTTTTTATGCAGAGAACCATATTTTCCTTTACATTGCAAATAGTACATGTTTAAGCTCATCCTTCTTTCTAGTCCAAAACTGAACCAATTGGGTTTGGATCTAGTAGCCTCTTGGCCCTTTTATTGGGATTTGTATGGGAATATCTTCGTATTTTGTTTGACTATTTCTGCTGTGATTGCCACTGTTGCCTTTTTATAGGGAAACAATTAGATAATGGACAATTACTTGAAAAGGGTTTTGTTTTGGTTCTTTCTTTGTTTTTCACCGATTTCTTCAGCAGTTCTTTTCTGGTGGCGAGGCAACTAAGGATGTTCCCTACCTGTGTAGCCCTTTCAGCCATTGGTCCATATGAGCAGACATGGGTCCCAAGTAAGTGATATCAAAATTACATATATTATATGACAGGTTGTGAACTACAGCAACAATGACAAACCTGTTATCCGAAAGTTTTGCAGCTGATTGCATGAATAATTTTCTCTTCGTTCCTTTTTCTTTTATTTTGAAAAATTCTTTTATTCAGTTGCATTTAAGGTCATAAACAAGCGTATTTGAAGAAGCCACGACACATCATGGCATTTTACTAGGAGATACAATTTGGTACAAGCAAAGTATTATTATTATTATTATTATTATTATTATTATTATTATTATTATTATTATTATTATTATTTTGGGGGGTGGGGGGAGGATATAGGTCGTAGCCTTGGTGCAAGTGGCATTTGAACCCCATACCTCTTGCATACTACAAAGAAGTTTTACTATTGTGTTATGGTGACACTTGCAACAAAGTATTAGTTTGTGCCTGAGGAAGTGCCAACTAGTTGATTGATGGGGAAACTAGTAAGTGGGCTCCAAGCGGTTCCATAGTGAACCTTGTTAAAATATGAACAATTACATGTTTATTGATATTGAGAAGAGTTGCATAAACTCATGAACATGAACAATCACCTTCTTACATAGACTCATAGACCAAATCATATTCAAACTATGACTCGTAATACTATTAGGATTATATAAGATTCTAAATCCTATTAGGACTCAATAACTAAATAATCACTACTTAATATATCTAACATCCCCCTTAAACTTAAGATGGTATGACATTAAAAGTGTGTCTAAATAGGAAACTATAAACAAAAATCTGAAAATACTAAATTACATATGACAGAGCCGAACAGCTAATTTGTGATGCTGAAGTACTAATTGTTGATGCTGACTGAGTTGTTGATGCTGATACCAAACTGAAAGAAGCCAATTTGAATAAACTTAAATGATCCTCCCTTAGAACCTCAGACAATTATCTTTTGGAATCTCAAACAATCCTCCTCTGGGAATTCAAACTATCCTCCCTCTGAGAAGTCAAACGAACGTTGCTTCCTTGGGATCTCAAACGAACTCAAACGATTCTTCCTTGGAATATCAAATGAACTCAACGATCCTCCTTTGGGATTTCAAACTCTCAGATCATAAACAAACTGAAACGATCTTACCTTGGAATCTCAAACGAACTCAAACTATCCTCCCTTGGGATCTCAAACAAACTCAGACAATCCTTTATTGGGATCTCAAATAAACTCAAATGATCCTCCTCTGAACCTCAAATGATCTCCAGTGTATGACACAAATGTTAAATGTAAATTATCCAAGCGAGTTGCTGGAAAACCAAAATAGAATCTCAAACTATCTTTTCGTATCTGCAGAAGTTGCAAGACCGAGAACCAAATCGAACTGAAGAAATCTAAGCTAAACTGAATCTGAACCAAGACAAATGGCCAAAAGACAAACTGTCAAATTGCGAAAATTCAAACCAGATCAAACGAAATTCTCTAAAATGAAACCGATATCAAAACAAATGTGAACTAAACCGAGAGATGAACCAAATCAAAGAAAATCAAACTGAAATTGAATCCAACTGAATGTGTCAAAATAAGAACCAAAACTTGGAACCAAACCTAATCTTCCAAGCAACTTCACCAACGGATTTTATTCTTTCACTGTGTGACTAGATGCATACCAAATTCACCCAAAAATATCTCGAACCAAATTATTAAACAAAATTTCATCCTAAAACTGGGCCCTAAATTGTCAATTCTACCACCAATATACACAATCTACTTCAGAGAGTAGAATATGTGTGTGAGTAGATGCAGACCAAATTTAGCCAAAAGATCTCAAAACCAAAATATAAACAAAATTTCATCCTAAAAATACTAAAATCGGGCCCTGAATTCTAGCACTAATTTACACAAAATCTACTTCAAACAGTAGAATATGCCAAATCCACTTCCACCATTGTGTTCAGAATACCCAAATAGTTTGGAATCGACTCCAATGTCATCAAAATCAGACTCTGATCCATCAATATAATGCCAAAACTATCTCAATCATCGGATCCCCACAGATCAGCTCTAACTCTTGTTTGTTGTTAGGTCCTAGTAGCAGATCGGAATACATTTGCCTTCCTCAATCGACTGATCCCAACTCAAGCAAACCAAACAAAAATTCAAAACTCCTGATCCTTTTTCATTCTCCTGTTAAAATAGAAACTAGATGAATCGATGCGTTTTCTTACAGAAGGCCTCATCGTGGAGATCTTGATTCGCTCGCCGGAGGTGTGTTTCTAGATGGTGGTTGTCCCTCATCCGACCCCAAATTCATCCTCACCTATGCCTCTTGCGCCCCAACCTTAGGCTTCTTCGTCGACAGAAGTGCCACTTCTTAGATCAAGGTGAGTCAAATCGAGTCAAAGATGAGGCGGGGATGTCTGCGGTTGAAGGCGTGGTCGAATCGAGT
This sequence comes from Agave tequilana, assembly GCA_038442645.1. NCBI lineage: Eukaryota > Viridiplantae > Streptophyta > Magnoliopsida > Asparagales > Asparagaceae > Agave > Agave tequilana. The sequence continues at coordinate 113,526 of JAVJIF010011636.1, forward strand.
CGAAAATGAGGGAACTAGAATCAGTTTCGTGTAGAATTCGGGTTGGGATGGCTATGAGGTTGAAGAAGAGGCGAATTGATTCGGGTATGATTCGATTAGAAGTCGAGTGAGAAACTGAATCAAATTGATTCGATCCGGATCGAAATCAATGCAGATTGAATCGATACAACGAAAGGTGATGAAGACGAAGTCAAAGACCAAAAATGAAGACTTACGGTGAGGCTGATGCCAGAGAGATCGATACCAATGAACTCGAAGATTTGGATAGATTCTGAGCTCGTGGCAAATTGGGTTTGAGGATGTCGTGCTCAAATAGGATTCAGGTTCAAATCGCGAGTTGGGTTTGAGGAAGTCAGGCTCAAATAGGTTTTGGGTTCGAATGGCGAGTTGAGTTCTAAACCAATGAATTTGTGTTGAGTTTGAAACGAATTTGTTTCATGATATCGAGATCTGCAGCGTCAGCTTGAGGGCCGTCGCTCGCTCTAGACGATGAGGAAGAAGAGATGAAGACAAGGCGGGTCTGAGATGAAGAGGTTTGTTGACGATGCGCAGAAGGGCATTCACAGATTTTGTTGATGGAGGGGGAGGCGAGAATTGGATTCGCAGAAGGTGTTGATGGGTGTCGGCAAGATCAAAGAAAAGATGAAGAAAGAAAAGTAGAACAAGAAAAAATTAATTAGAAGAGGAACCGATGACAATTAATTAGGGTTTTGGATCAGAGCCTTGTAGCTCTGATACCATGTTAAAATATGAACGACTACATGTTTATTGATATTGACAAGAGTTGCAAAAATACAATTACATATACTCATGAACCATCCCCTCCTTGTATAGACTCATACAAGATCGAATTGTATTCATGGTACTACTAGGATTGTATAAGATTTCAAATCCTATTAGGACTCAATAACTAAATAACCACTACCTAATATATCTAACAACCTAATGCAATGTTCGTAGTTAGTTGAGATGAGTTATTAAATTACTGGGGAAGGTAGTGGTACTGGTACTGATTGTGAAATATATTTATATCATAGTTATGCCCTACAACATATCCTTTATTGTCTTCTTTTACATAATTTCTGTACAGCGAGGTCATTTCCATTTACATTAATTTTATATTCATCATTTACAAATTATGATCAATGTTGGATAGAGACTGGGCTGATTATACACTTACTGAGATTCTAGACTGAAGATTTTGGATATAAACTAGGCTTCTCAATTTCAATCTAATTTATTATTTTTATAGCTTCCCCTTTTCTTTTTCAGCTCTTAAACCTTGTACCTTGTACCTTGTAAATTCTCAATTAAAAGTTAGGTTCTCTGGATGCTATCCTATCCTGGTCAAGCGATGAAAACATCAGTCAATTCCCTTAATGTTCAAGCACTATCCATTTTTATCGGCATTTATAGAAGTCCCATATTGTATAACCCAGAACTAGGATTTGCTTAAATATCTTTTCTGTTGGGTTCTGTTTATTGATTTGTTTGGGGTTCCTGGATTATATTAATGCCATGTAGTTGTAGTTAAGATTAAAAAAACCGATGCATATCCTCTGAAATCTGTGGAGCCTGTACCTTGTTTGTAGCAAGTCAGTGATGACCATCTATTGTAGGGCTACTATAGCATGATAATCTATTTGACTACCCATTATATCTTTTATAATTTCGTAATTTCGAGTTTGATACCGAGTGAGTGAGCAACTTGGTAGTAAACCTTTGGAGTTACTTTGCCATGTTATAACTGATTCTTCAAATCTTAATAGAAGAATGTAGGTCTTCAATTTCACTGTATAAATGTAAGGTAAGTTTATTCTCTATATTATTGTTTTAATATTTTGTTAACCCATGCACAGGGGTATATTTCAGGTCTATAACTGGAGGTTATAGCTGAAATCCTTTTGACTGAAATGAGTCATTTCCAATTCAAACCAGCTTCAGGGGACCAAATACGTCTTGATAAGATCTGAGAAAATTGCCTTGTGTTCCTGGTAATTTGTTTTTCAATCCTTTCCCCTAGGAAACTAGTTATACAAATTAGCATAATTATTAGCGAGTTTGCATTCTGCCTTTTATTTTGGTTTTGAATTGTCATCTACAGGGTTTCATTGGCAGGTGGAGAAGGCAGTTAAAGAGCTGACATAGGTGGTGATGAATTTTGTGAGGTATCAGTGGGCTTCATTGGGTGAAGTTACAATAGTCTAACATGGGTGGCCTGTGCTGCCTTTCATTTCTAAAGAATTTCCACATGGTACCGTGATTGATTGAGACTGAGACTTCCCTTTCATTTTTGAATGTGTATTTTATGCATGCCTTGCTCATTTCTAACTCTAATGTTTATGTTGAAACTGTAGACGAAGGTAGACTTTGGTGCTTAAGTGAGCTAGATTGGCGATGCCATTCGTGGCTTATTTGGGGAGATGCTGTAAACTTCTCTTTCAAGGACCCAGCTTTGCTCTGTTCTTCTTTTTCTTCCTTTTTTTGGAGGAGCAAGCCAGGGTACCGCAGCACTATCAATTTGAAGGAAGATGAAATGAGATGCAAGCAACAGCCTAAGTATCTATTTGGTATGTAAAATAGTTTTAACTTTGATGTACTTTGATGTTAGTCCACTATAAGCTTGGCAAGACTTTTTCTCTCTCTCTTTCCAAGTTTGCTTTGTAATGCCTCTTTGCAGTAAGCTATGGTTTCAAATAAATTCAGCTTTTATCAGGTTATGCTTATTGTCCGAAGAAAACTAGAGGATAGTTTGGAACTGTTGGGTCACAGTTTATGTGCGATCACTGAACTTGTACACTGGTCTTCATTCAGAAATGTGAATGTTGTGCAACTTTGTGTTATGGTATTTGTCGTATATGCTGGACACTGTTATCGATATTTGAATCAGAATGTAGGGTATGGATTTGTCAATGTGAGTTTGAGAAGATGTTCCCTGATTGTTGATGTCTTCGGATTAGTCCTCAGTTTTTTTTTTTCTGCCATCCTTTCCTTCCAACTTGCTGTACCATTCAGCCTTCTTGTTTCCATATAACTGATGCAATGGAATATTTAATCTTGGATGCTGGAATTTTATCTCCATGTTGTTGGGTGCTGAATGATGGCTCGAAGTGCATGCATCAATCTTTTTTCTGTGTTGGGTTGAATTTGAATTTGCAATGTCACTTCTTTGCTGAGAAAAAGGGAGAGAAAACCTCCCAAATTTCAATCAATTAGTAATTCAATTACTGTAAAGAAATAACGAGGAGGAGAAAAAAGGAAAGAAAGAACAAAATGACAGGTTAAGAGATGGCCCTCGGCAACACCCATTCATATCATCCAGTTCTTTTGTTACAGCTTCAGAGAATTATTAAATCGACAGTTTAAACTGAATGCTATAAATCCAGATGAAAGAAGAGAATATGATTCAATAACAATGTATTCTGGACTGCTTCCAGGAAATAGAAGCTAATAAGACCGTTACAGTAGACACATCGAAGCGACAGAATACCAAGTACTCCGTTCATCATAAACAAGGATGGTGAATCCTACATGCTATATATATATATATATATATATATATATATATATATAGAGAGAGAGAGAGAGAGAGAGAGAGAGACAGAGAGAGAGAGAAAAATGTATATCAGCCCGCGGGCTGAGAGTACTCTCTCAGCCTGCGGTGACGTGGCTCAATTTGTCACCTCACTGACTGACTTGCGGCCGCTTTTAGGTAGAAGTTAAATTACCAAATACCCTTATGATAACTTTTCCTTATTGTTTATTATTATTTTTCTCCCCTTTTATTTTTGCCGCTCTTTTCAGATCAATTTTTCAGCCTGCGATAAAATTCTACTTTATAGTTTAATTTTTTTGTATATAATGTAGTCAGAGTCTTTGGTCGCATTGTACATTTAAACTGCGACCTTAGTCAAAGTCTTTTGGTCGCAGTGTACATGGTTAAATGCGACCAAGGTCGCAGTGTTGTTATTGATAAAGATGGCCAGGAACTGCAATCTAGGGTTGCATTACATGGACTGCGACTTTGGTCGCAGTACGTTAAGTAATTAATTTTTTTGTATATAATGTAGTCAGAGTCTTTGGTCGCATTGTACATTTAAACTGCGACCTTAGTCAAAGTCTTTTGGTCGCAGTGTACATGGTTAAATGCGACCAAGGTCGCAGTGTTGTTATTGATAAAGATGGCCAGCAACTGCAATCTAGGGTTGCATTACATGGACTGCGACTTTGGTCGCAGTACGTTAAGTAAGTGTTTTTTATTAAGTGTTGTTTTTGGATTAAGTCATTTTTTGAATCTAAATGAAAAATGAAAAGTTGTCTGTTGTCTGATGCGACTTGGAGTAACTCCGTGAGACGCGACCTGTCATAAAGATTTTATGAGATCTTTTAACGTCAAGTCTACTTTGACGAACCCGCATCATTCGTTGTTTCCCGAAGCGGTTGTCCACGCGTCGGCTCTTCATTGGGTTTAGGCGTTAATGTCTTTTAATGCCAAACCGGCGCTGGCGGTTGGAGACCATTAATGCCGACGATTCTGATTAATGAACCATTAATTATGGTTATTATGGGCTGCCTATAAATAGGGCTCACCCTCTCCCTTTAACAGCCCATAATTAGACTGTTTTCTTTCGAGAGCAATTGCTCTGAGAATTTCCGCCTTCTTTAGAGTCTCTAACAGGGGCCTGCCTCCATGGATGAAGATGACCCTATGGACGAACTTGATCGATGTTCGTCCACAAGGGAAGAAGTCATAGACCTCATCGTCCACAAGGGAAGAAGTCATGTTCCTCGTCGTTCACAAGGAAGAAGTCATGATCCCTGACGAGGACTTAAGCCTCACCGAGATCTGCTCTGACTTGATGCACCAGTCAAGCTTTCTGATAATTGATGGTCAGAGTGGGTATGGCGGCGGGGGATGTGGTGGATATAGTGGTGAATAGCATTCCCTGTGAGGTCTAAAAACCTCCTCTCTTACCCCAGAAGTGACATCGAGGAAACCCATGCTCACTGGATAACCTTCTGGTGAAGAGATGTTCATCAACGAAAGATCGTATCCCGCACTTTGGAGGGTCAGGTGGAATCGGAGGATTCTGCTGCCACCAGACCTCAAGAAGAAGATTGCTCTTAGTCAACAAGGGCTCTTTTGATGTTTAGTCTTCTTGGCTACTTTGATGTTTAGTCTTCTTTGTACTGCTATATTGTAACACTCAATCTTATTGTATAACAAAGCGTTTTGTATCATTTTCACATGCCTGAAGATAAATGTCTGGACATAAATAAAAGACCTCAATAACACCACTGCTTTTAGTCAACAAGGGATCTTTTTTGATGTTTAGTCTTCTTTGTACTGGTATATTGTAACACTCAATCTTATTGTATAAGAGATCATTTTTGAATCATTTGCACATGCCTGGAGATAAATGCCTGGACATAAATAAAAAGCATATTTGTTTTTTTTAATAAACTACGAACTTGGTCGCAGCCATGCATTGCAAACTAAACAACTATGACCATAGATGACACTGCGACCAAGGTCGCATAAGATACATTGCAAACAGTAACTACTGCGATCAGGGTCGACACTGCGACCAAAGACTGCGACTAAGCAACTGCTACGGTGACGTGTCACCTCGTCGCAGTGTTGTTGTTTACAAAAAATGAAGTGACTCAAAGACAGATTCCTCTCCGGACAAAGGACGAAATGACTCAAAAAAGTGACAGATTCCTCTCCGGACAAAGGACGAAGTGACTCAAAGGTGACAGATTCCTCTCTCCGACAAAGGACGAAGTGACTCAAAGCTGCAAGATTCCAAAGCCGACAAAGCAAGACAAGACTCAAAAGTAAAGAAATGACAAGATTCCCTGCCAGTTCATCACTCCAGAAGGCTCAACTCCCTCTATAAATTCAAGGCTTCCTCAAACCATTCAAAGGCAGAGCTAGTAGAGAGCTATTTTCGAGAACTACTTTCCAGAGCGAAATCAGAGCAAAAAGACTAGAAATTCCTCCTTGTAATCAAAAATCCTCTCCCTCTTCCTCAAGCAATTCCAAGTTGTATTCCTACTTCCTGTTGTATCCAATTTCAAAGATCATTAGATCTAATCAACCGTTGTAAGTTCCTGTTCTCTTTGTAATTCAATTACAATATTTCATCTTTATTACACTGTGTCTAGAGCTCTCACATATCATTTAGCACTGCATATTTAACAAAATTTCAAAAAGTTACTGTTCATATTTACTGTAGCAAAGTCACTGTAGCATTTTACTGTAGCAAAGTCACTGTTCATTTACTGTTAATGTCAAAAGTGGGTGGTGACATGAAATCCATGGTGTGTGTACAAATATTGTGATTAGCCTAAAAATGAGGATCTTTAACTCTAGATTGTTAGACCCAAATCAAGAGCACTTAGCTCTGATACCAATTGTAAAATCACCTAGAGGGGGGTGAATAGGTGATGGCTAATCTAATGGTCACTAAATGCGGAATTAAAAACTTATTACACTAAACACCAAGTTTAACACAAGAGTGTAGCCGAATTCCCCGTGAAGGGCTCTGGACTAACTCCTCAAGATTCCTCTAGATAAGAGTTGAGGTGCCAGTGTTTAAAGTGATTTTCTTGAGTTTTTCCTCCATCATCTCATCCTTGTTTTCTCACACAATACTTGAGCTATCCATTGCTATATCTACCTATAGGGATTTGTTGTGAGAGGATTTTAGGTGATCAAAGTGTTTAGATCACCAAGATTTCATCTTGTACTTTGAGGAGGCGGACGAGTGCGTTCGCGGTGTTTCGAGTTCGTGTGTGAACTCTTTGTTTGAGGTGCGGCCTCGGCTGGTCGTCAGGGTAGATATGATATAGACAGAGGTTTATTTTAGAACTTTGAATTCACGTTGTGTATGAACAGTGAACAGTACAGTATATGAACAGTGAATGTATGTATGAACAGTACCGTACGTATGAACAGTAAATGAACAGTGACTTTGCTACAGTAAAATGCTACAGTGACTTTGCTACAGTAAATATGAACAGTAACTTTTTTGAAATTTTTGTTAAATATGCAGTGCTAAATGATATGTGAGAGCTCTAGACACAGTGTATAATAAAGATGAAATATTGTAATTGAATTACAAAGAGAACAGGAACTTACAACGGTTGATTAGATCTAATGATCTTTGAAATTGGATACAACAGGAAGTAGGAATACAACTTGAATTGCTTGAGGAAGAGGGAGAGGATTTTTGATTACAAGGAGGAATTTTCTAGTCTTTTTGCTCTGATTTCGCTCTGGAAAGTAGTTCTCGAAAATAGCTCTCTACTAGCTCTGCCCTTGAATGGTTGAGGAACCCTTGAATTTATAGAGAGGAGTTGAGTCTTCTGGAGTGATGAGCTGGCGAGGAATCTTGTCTTCTCTTTGCTTTTGAGTCTTGTCTTGCTTTGTCGTCTTTGGAATCTTGCAGCTTTGTGTCACTTCGTCCTTTGTCTGTCCGGAGAGGAATCTGTCGCTTTGAGTCACTTCGTCCTTTGTCTGTCCGGAGAGGAATCTGTCATTTTGAGTCAAGTCGTCCTTTGTCTGTCCGGAGAGGAATCTGTCACTTTGAGTCACTTCGTCCTTTGTCTGGAGAGGAATCTTTGAGTCGGATCGCCCTTTGTCTGGAGAGGAATCTTGCAGCTTTGAGTCACATCATTCTTTGTCGAGGAATCTGTCAGTCTGGAGAGGAATCTTGCAGCTTTGAGTTACTTCTGCCTTTGTCAGAGAGGAATCTGTCGTCTGTTTCATGAGTACTGTTTTCTGACTCTTCCTGAGAGATCTTCGGAGGAATTTCTCTGTGAAGGTAGACTTTGGTGCTTAAGTGAGCTAGATTGGCGATGCCATTCGTGGCTTATTTGGGGAGATGCTGTAAACTTCTCTTTCAAGGACCCAGCTTTGCTCTGTTTCTTCTTTTCTTCCTTTTTTTGGAGGAGCAAGCCAGGGTACCGCAGCACTATCAATTTGAAGGAAGATGAAATGAGATGCAAGCAACAGCCTAAGTATCTATTTGGTATGTAAAATAGTTTTAACTTTGATGTACTTTGATGTTAGTCCACTATAAGCTTGGCAAGACTTTTTCTCTCTCTCTTTTCCAAGTTTGCTTTGTAATGCCTCTTTGCAGTAAGCTATGGTTTCAAATAATTCAGCTTTTATCAGGTTATGCTTATTGTCCGAAGAAAACTAGAGGATAGTTTGGAACTGTTGGGTCACAGTTTATGTGCGATCACTGAACTTGTACACTGGTCTTCATTCAGAAATGTGAATGTTGTGCAACTTTGTGTTATGGTATTTGTCGTATATGCTGGACACTGTTATCGATATTTGAATCAGAATGTAGGGTATGGATTTGTCAATGTGAGTTTGAGAAGATGTTCCCTGATTGTTGATGTCTTCGGATTAGTCCTCAGTTTTTTTTTTTCTGCATCCTTTCCTTCCAACTTGCTGTACCATTCAGCCTTCTTGTTTCCATATAACTGATGCAATGGAATATTTAATCTTGGATGCTGGAATTTTATCTCCATGTTGTTGGGTGCTGAATTGATGGCTCGAAGTGCATGCATCAATCTTTTTTCTGTGTTGGGTTGAATTTGAATTTGCAATGTCACTTCTTTGCTGAGAAAAAGGGAGAGAAAACCTCCCAAATTTCAATCAATTAGTAATTCAATTACTGTAAAGAAATAACGAGGAGGAGAAAAAAGGAAAGAAAGAACAAAATGACAGGTTAAGAGATGGCCCTCGGCAACACCCATTCATATCATCCAGTTCTTTTGTTACAGCTTCAGAGAATTATTAAATCGACAGTTTAAACTGAATGCTATAAATCCAGATGAAAGAAGAGAATATGATTCAATAACAATGTATTCTGGACTGCTTCCAGGAAATAGAAGCTAATAAGACCGTTACAGTAGACACATCGAAGCGACAGAATACCAAGTACTCCGTTCATCATAAACAAGGATGGTGAATCCTACATGCTATATATATATATATATATATATATATATATATATATATATATATATATATATATATAGAGAGAGAGAGAGAGAGAGAGACAGAGAGAGAGAGAGAAAAATGTATATCAGCCCGCGGGCTGAGAGTACTCTCTCAGCCTGCGGTGACGTGGCTCAATTTGTCACCTCACTGACTTGCGGCCCGCTTTTAGGTAGAAGTTAAATTACCAAATACCCTTATGATAACTTTTCCTTATTGTTTATTATTATTTTTCTCCCCTTTTATTTTTGCCGCTCTTTCAGATCAATTTTTTCAGCCTGCGATAAAATTCTACTTTATAGTTTAATTTTTTTGTATATAATGTAGTCAGAGTCTTTGGTCGCATTGTACATTTAAACTGCGACCTTAGTCAAAGTCTTTTGGTCGCAGTGTACATGGTTAAATGCGACCAAGGTCGCAGTGTTGTTATTGATAAAGATGGCCAGGAACTGCAATCTAGGGTTGCATTACATGGACTGCGACTTTGGTCGCAGTACGTTAAGTAATTAATTTTTTGTATATAATGTAGTCAGAGTCTTTGGTCGCATTGTACATTTAAACTGCGACCTTAGTCAAAGTCTTTTGGTCGCAGTGTACATGGTTAAATGCGACCAAGGTCGCAGTGTTGTTATTGATAAAGATGGCCAGCAACTGCAATCTAGGGTTGCATTACATGGACTGCGACTTTGGTCGCAGTACGTTAAGTAAGTGTTGTTTTATTAAGTGTTGTTTTTGGATTAAGTCATTTTTGAATCTAAATGAAAAATGAAAAGTTGTCTGTTGTCTGATGCGACTTGGAGTAACTCCGTGAGACGCGACCTGTCATAAAGATTTTATGAGATCTTTTAACGTCAAGTCTACTTTGACGAACCCCGCATCATTCGTTGTTTCCCGAAGCGGTTGTCCACGCGTCGGCTCTTCATTGGGTTTAGGCGTTAATGTCTTTTAATGCCAAACCGGCGCTGGCGGTTGGAGACCATTAATGCCGACGATTCTGATTAATGAACCATTAATTATGGTTATTATGGGCTGCCTATAAATAGGGCTCACCCTCTCCCTTTAACAGCCCATAATTAGACTGTTTTCTTTCGAGAGCAATTGCTCTGAGAATTTCCGCCTTCTTTAGAGTCTCTAACAGGGCCTGCCTCCATGGATGAAGATGACCCTATGGACGAACTTGATCGATGTTCGTCCACAAGGGAAGAAGTCATAGACCTCATCGTCCACAAGGGAAGAAGTCATGTTCCTCGTCGTTCACAAGGGAAGAAGTCATGATCCCTGACGAGGACTTAAGCCTCACCGAGATCTGCTCTGACTTGATGCACCAGTCAAGCTTTCTGATAATTGATGGTCAGAGTGGGTATGGCGGCGGGGGATGTGGTGGATATAGTGGTGAATAGCATTCCCTGTGAGGTCTAAAAACCTCCTCTCTTACCCCAGAAGTGACATCGAGGAAACCCATGCTCACTGGATAACCTTCTGGTGAAGAGATGTTCATCAACGAAAGATCGTATCCCGGCACTTTGGAGGGTCAGTGGAATCGGAGGATTCTGCTGCCACCAGACCTCAAGAAGAAGATTGCTCTTAGTCAACAAGGGCTCTTTTGATGTTTAGTCTTCTTGGCTACTTTGATGTTTAGTCTTCTTTGTACTGCTATATTGTAACACTCAATCTTATTGTATAACAAAGCGTTTTGTATCATTTTCACATGCCTGAAGATAAATGTCTGGACATAAATAAAAGACCTCAATAACACCACTGCTTTTAGTCAACAAGGGATCTTTTTTGATGTTTAGTCTTCTTTGTACTGGTATATTGTAACACTCAATCTTATTGTATAAGAGATCATTTTTGAATCATTTGCACATGCCTGGAGATAATGCCTGGACATAAATAAAAAGCATATTTGTTTTTTTTAATAAACTACGAACTTGGTCGCAGCCATGCATTGCAAACTAAACAACTATGACCATAGATGACACTGCGACCAAGGTCGCATAAGATACATTGCAAACAGTAACTACTGCGATCAGGGTCGACACTGCGACCAAAGACTGCGACTAAGCAACTGCTACGGTGACGTGTCACCTCGTCGCAGTGTTGTTGTTTACCTCGTCGCAGTGTTGTTGATTAAGACTAAAGACCAGCAATAGCGACCAGATTGCAGATTATTTTTTTAAGACTGCGGCCATCAACTGCGACCAATGTCGCAGTGTTGTTTGTTGATTATTTATAAAAACCACTAACTGCGACCAAGGTCGCAGTGATGTTGTTGATTAAGAGTAAAGACCAGCAACTGCGACCAAGGTCGCTGTGTATTTTATTAAGACTAAACACCAACAACTGCGATCAAGGTCGCAGTTTATTTTATTAAGACTACGTCGTTTATTTTATTAAGACTACGGTCAGAAACTGCGACCAAGGTAGCAGTGTTGTTGTTGATTAAGACTAAAGTCCAGCAACTGCGACCAAGGTCGCAGTGTATTTATTAAGTCTGCGTCCAGCAACTGCAACCAATGTCGCAACCTTTCATTTTAAAAATTTATAAGGGTGAAGTAATATAATATTATTAACTGCGTCCATGGTCGCAGTATATTCGTTTAGCGTAAAATTTTTAAAATGAAGGTTTGTAACAATTGTACAGCATTTTTTCAACCAAGACATAGTAGTAAAAAATGTAATTCACACAATTAACTTTAGAAAACAGATTTATATATATTTAAAAAAAAAAAACAAAATACAATTTTTTAAACTTCTAATCCTCGTCATCACCATCGTAATGAGAAAGAAGTTTGCGACTTTGGTCGCAGTACTGAAGGAGGTCGCATTGCTATACGATAGCATGTTTCCTCCGGTATTCTTTATTCTGTATTAAGTATGCGACCATGGAATATTTTTTTTACTTTTCAATGCTAGAAGTCGCCGTCGTCATATAAAAGGGGTATTTTTGTCAATTTGTTTCACGATTGTTTAGGCGGGATTTTTTAGATTTTTTTGGCGCCCACACTCTGCGACGATGTGTGTGGTATATATTCAACCACGTCTCGCAGGCTGAGAAACTCTCTCAGCCTGCAGGCTGAGGTACAGCAAGCCCATATATTATATAATATATATATATATATATATATATATATATATATATATATATATATATATATATATATATATATATAGAGAGAGAGAGAGAGAGAGAGAAATGTATATCAGCCCGCGGGCTGAGAGAACTCTCTCAGCCTGCGCTGACGTGGCTCAATTTTGCACCCCACTAACTTGCGGCCCGCTTATCGAAAGAAGTTAAATTACCAAATACCCCTTATGAAAAGCTACTTTTTCGGTAAAAGACAGTGAATGCTGCTTCTTTAATTTTTTTATCTGATTTGATATTTAATGATTTTTAATATAGTCGCAGTACTTATGAGAACTGCTACCACGGTCGCAGTCTTTTCTAAGGACTGCTACCAAGGTCGCAGTCTTTTTCTGAGGACTGCTACCAAGGTCGCAGTGTTTTTATGAGAACTGCTACCACGGTCGCAGTCTTTTCTAAGGACTGCTACCAAGGTCGCAGTCTTTTTCTGAGGACTGCTACCGAGGTCGCAGTCTTTTTCTGAGAACTGCTACCACGGTCGCAGTCTTTTCTAAGGACTGCTACCATGGTCGCAGTCTTTTTCTGAGGACTGCTACCAAGGTCGCAGTCTTTTTCTGAGGACTGCTACTAAGGTCGGTAAAAAGTTGTGAGGGAGGGTATTTTTAGAAATTACAATGTTGAGGTGACTGGCATTAAATTGGGCGGGATTTTTACAGGATTTTGCCCGCCAAAATTATTACAGATGTGGGGGGGTGATGTTGCCACGCCCGC
>JAVJIF010011637.1:0-99347 GCA_038442645.1 Agave tequilana
TCCATCAAACTTAGGAGGGGTCTTAATTCCATCGGCCATTTTTACTTATATGAATATGAATGAAATGATTAGCAAATTAGATCTTCTCTAAGTGGTTAAAGCAAATCCTAGAGTCCAAGCTTGATACCAATTGAAAAACACCTAGAGGGGGGGTAAATAGGTGTGATTGCTAATCTTAAAATTTTAACTCTCTAAATGCGGAACCTAAAACAAGTGAGACTCAACTTAGTACAATTCAACAAGTGTAGCGAATTCCTCTTGCGAGGCTCTGGACTAACTCCTCTTGATTCCCCTTGATATGGGTTGAGGCGCTATGTGAAGCTCTTGTTGGATAAGTACGGGATTGGCACACACAAGTATGAAATGAATAATATGAAGAATGATGCAAACACAATAATATATGGCAAGAATTACAAGCAAGCAAATATTAGCACAAGAGAATTAAACAATATCACAAGTATGCAATAGAAAGCAATAAGGAGCTATTGGAATGTAAAGCAAGAATTAGACGCAAAGGCAATCGCAAACAAAGTGATTTGTTTCGAGGTTCGAGCCACCGCTCTACTCCCCGCCTTCACCTCCGTGAAGGGTTTCCACTATCCACCGAGGACGCCTTTACAATTTGGTCTACCGAAGACCGAGCACCGAGCTCCACGAGTACAAATGACCTCTACCGAAGAGGTTGCTCCACAAGGAAAGGAATACAAGAACAAAGTGATACAACAAGATCACTACACTATTTCTCAAACTCTTTTACAAACACTCTCACTTCAATTACAACTTCACTATAGAATGAGTATAGGATTTTGGCTCTATGAAGTGTGGTGAGAAAAACTTCAGTTGTAGAGTGATATTAGCAATCAAACACAACTGAAAAACTAGCTCAAAAAGAATTGGAATGAAGGCTTTAAAACTCTTTTCTTTTCTCTTTTGAAAACAACACAAACTTGAGGATTTTCTTGGTGAAATGCAAAGAGAGACTTCTCCTCTATTTATAGGGTTAGAAAATAGGTTAAAAACAATTTCTTTTGTCTTATTTTCTCTGAAAAAGCTCCCAACAACTCTCCAAAAATCTGTTAAAGCTGAAAATAAAAACAGTTTTTCAGAACTGCCCAAAGAGGAAAGAGCCGTTAGGCTTGTTGCAGGCCTGGCGGTCGACCGGTCCGGTCGACCGCCAGCACAGCTGCAAAGAGCCGTTGGCGCCCGGTCGACCGGTCCGGTCGACCGTCCCAAAAGAGGAAACACAGTTTCCTTCTTTCGGTCGACCGGTCCGGTCGACCGAAATAACCCGAGAGCAATTTGCTCTCCATCGGTCGACCGGTTCGGTCGACCGACAGACATGCACGAACAGTGCATGTCCAGACACATCGCCGGTCGACCGGGCCGGTCGACGAAGTTGCCTGAAACAGAAAAACTGGGCTGTTTTGAGTTAGAAAAATTTTGAAAAATATTTTAAAAATACATATAGCTAAGTATTATGCAGAAAATAGTTTATACACATGTTTTAAACAAGATTTTCAAGATTAAAGCTTTTGGTACATGTATATATAAACTAAGGCATAAAAACTTAGAAATAAACATTTTCAAAACATAGGAAATATATGAAACAAATGTGTGTGCAAATCCTAGAGCCAAATTTCATATACTCAAACTTTAACATTCTATTTCTTACAATGATTCTAAGACTTCAAGATCTTCAATAGGCTTCTTCATATGATCTTCAACACTTGTTCCTTGAGCCCAATTGGAGTTGACTTGAGTCCAAATCCTTGTATTTGTGAGAGAAGACTTCTAGAATGAATAGAAATCTGAAACACACTTAAACAACAATTGTTATTAGTACAAATAACTAATATGTTTTGTAATCATCAAAATATACTAATCATGGGTGATTGTAACCTTGGGCCAACACATCAACCACCTCCACCTTCTTCCTCAAAACCATCACCATCTCCAGCTTATTTTTCTTCATCTTCTTCAAATCAACCACCGCTACCACCATCTTCTTCACTCCAACTTCACCCCCAAAACACCCTACTCATCCTCCTCCCATCTCCTAAGTTTCTCCACCACCACCCAAAATCACCACAAAAATCACCATCTCCACACCACCACTACTCTTCTCCATCACCAACCTAAACCCTTTATTTCCCCTCTTTTTGGAGTGGCCGGCGCAACCTTCGGGCCTGGACGTCACCGGCGCGCCACCGCGGCCGTGAACGGCCAAAGGTTCTCCCTGGCCCTTTGTGCATGGCAGAGGAGGGGCTGTCACCCTCTCTCTCTCATCTCTCTCTTCTCTATCTCATCGTCTCTCTCTATCTCATCTTCTCTCTCTCTCTCTATCTCATCTTCTCTCATCTCTTTCTCCCTGTATCTCTCACTAGTCGACTCTCTTTCTCTCTCTAGTCCTCTCTCTCACCGTCCCTCTCTCTGCAATTTTTCTCTTTCTCTCTCCGTTTCTCTGTCTCCTCTCTCTCATATCTCTCTCTAGTTCTCTTTTTCTCTATCTAATCTCTCTCTAAGTCCCTCTTTCTCTCTAGGCTTTCTCTCTCTAAATCTCTCTTTCTCTCTCTAGAAATCTCCTCTCTCTCTAGGCCTCTTTCTCTCTAGCTCTCTCTTCTCTCTAGCTCTCACTTTTTCTCTCTTCTTTATTTCTACTCTCCTATTTTCTTTCTCTCACTAAATATATATATTTATATTTAATTATATTTTTACATGTATATGCTTGTATCGAATGCTTGTACTAGGATAGTTTACTTCTTGCATATATACCATGCCTGTGATGTGCTCTCTCTACTGCTTTATACAATGCGTGGTTGACCCTTCGTGGTCGTTAGCCTCCGGGATTTCTACTTAGCCTCCAGGCTTTATTAGCTTTCGGGCTTTCTATTTGGCTTCCGGGCCCTATCAGTCTTCGGGCTTCTCCACTCCACGGTCACGCTTGTATGTATGATCGTGTGATACAATATCTCGTGCAGGTACTCTCGTATCGACTCTGGATTTTTGCCCAATCCCGGGCTGGCTACCCAATGGTCTAAGCCTGTACCCTTATGGGTTTCGTGGTAGTTACCAAGAGTGCGCTTAGACTCCGAGCGCACTTTAGCCTCCGGGCTCTCGCCCACTGCCTCAAATAAGAACTGCACTTAGACCGTTAGGACTCTCAGCTCCACTTGGTAGGCATGCTTAGCGCTCAACGCTTTACCACTAGATTTGTCTAGGCGAGATACTGTCGGATTTTATACTCGCACTTAAGCCGAGTCATCCGGTAACCTCACCAGGCGCTCTAGTGTTAAACACTGTTTGCTATCCGTACCTCCAGCTTGCTCAGCTCTGCTTGATTATGCTCAGCTATTAATCTGTCACTTGCCATATACATGTTGATAGGTTAACACTTGACATGCTATTAATTGGTATCTGTCATCTATTTGCTAATACCTGACATCTATCTGTATCACTTGAAAACTGATGTATTACCATCTGACACCCGACATGCTACTACTTGACAATTGCTCCTCGTTATGGCATGACTTGTTGCCACCTAATATCACCTTTTATCATGCTATCACTTGACACCCAACATGATGTACTTGACTCTTATAATTATCACGATAACGGGAATGATTACCTGACATCTTGTTTACAATCTTAATATTTTATAGTACAAATTGTACTCCTGATACATCTGTATTCCTGATACTCCTGACTTGTTTCTGCTCATTCCCGAAATCTGATAATCTAATAAACTATAAAATGGGACAACTTACATTGGGTCGGGGAAAACTTGTGGATATTAATATATGTTCGTGTTTACAGTGGTATTAGGTATGTTGTGCAACTAAAACTTTCAGTCTGACCTGACGGCCTCCAGGCGACCGAGGGAGTGCTATCTCTCTCCTTCCTGGTACCATCTTGATAAGGGCATCCTATAAGACTCTCCAATCGCCTTGCGGTAGGTTCTATTCTCCAGTAAGAACATCCTGGGCCGTGGTCCCTGGTATGCACAGGACCTACTGTAAACATTGTTCGTTGATACCCCATTGGTTTCCAATAACAACCTTGCTTTATGCAGATGTGGATATATGTGTGCTGACATACTAGTTCACATATCTAGACATCTGGGAAAGACGAGTAATAATAATAATAAAAGATGCCAACTATGTATCCATGTGTGCTTTGTCGAGTATGCTTTCATCGGGTTTTAAATCGGATTTCTAATTTATGATCATTACTACATTATACCTGCTTACATCCTGCCCTTCCCCTTGTGTTCTGCTCCACGAGTCTCCTACTGTTATCTTATTATACCATGAGTATTTCCTGCTTGATATCACTTGCTGTATTACTTCTTGCTCCTGTATGCTTGTGCCCACGACACCGTTTTGAATGCATGTTTATGATCCTTATTTATCATTACACGTGCGTTTATCTATGGACGCTATTTGGCATTAGCAATACCACTCGCTGGGAAGTTCTGACTCCCCTAGATCTCATGTCTAGGTCTTGAAGCTTGGAGTGTGTGAATTCTCCCAGTTGCTGACCTGAGAAGCGCAGTGGTAGCGTGGATCACCGACAGACATTTGAAGCCCTATCTTTCTTGGTCCCCCTGCGCGTCTCTCAAGTTTTCCTTATGTAAACTCGTGAGCGCCATTTGTACTCTTCATACTTGTACATCTCTTTATATTCTCGTATTTGCGCCTATCGGTGATGTATTATTCTTGTACTACTGTGTCACATCTAGTGATAACTTTGTAATTGTACTCATATGTTGGAATGGATAATGCACCATGTGCTTTCGTACTCTGATTCTTGCTTGTACTGATGCTTAGCGTATATACATGAGGGTATTTTTGACTTTCGTATATACGTCACAGTAAATCCGTACCCGTAGGATCGGGGTGTACAGTTGTCAAGGCAACGCGTAGAGATGGGATCTGAATTTTTAATAGGAGTGCGGCCTCAACCCGTATACCAAACATAACAGTGTAGCTTTCGTTAGGGTTCTCACTGTTTTGTGATAAGCCCATAAGCATTCACATAACTTATCATCCCAGTCCCGTTGGCTCTTTGAGACGAATTTCTTGTGAAGTTTCTTAATGGTCCTGTTGAAAGATTATGCAAGACCGTTAGCGGCTGGATAGTATGCTATTGAAGACACACTCTGGATCCTAAACTTGTTGCAAAATATTTGGAATGCTTGGCTGATGAACTGAGGCCCATTATCATAGACAATTCATCATGGCATGCCAAAGTGGTAGACCACGTGATGTTTAATGAACTTGATCATGTCAGATGTCTTTACCTCTCTCAAGGGGATAGCTTCAGCTCATTTGGAGAAGTAATCAGTTATAGCTAAGTTAAACTTGTATCCTTTGGATGAACGTGGGCTGA
This sequence comes from Agave tequilana, assembly GCA_038442645.1. Taxonomy (NCBI): domain Eukaryota; kingdom Viridiplantae; phylum Streptophyta; class Magnoliopsida; order Asparagales; family Asparagaceae; genus Agave; species Agave tequilana. The sequence goes on from JAVJIF010011637.1 coordinate 5,389, forward strand.
TAGGACCAAACATGTCCATTCCCTACATTTGGAAATGGCCAGGAAGAAGTTGTAGGATGAAGATGTCTTGGTACCTGATGAATGAAGTCACCATGGATCTGACAAGCGTGGCATCGCTTAGCGTAAGCGATGGCGTCAGGAAACATCTTGGGCCAATAATATCCTAGTCTTAAGAGCCGATCTCTAAGTTTTGAACCAGGTTGGTGAGCTCCACGCATATCATCATGAGCCTCTTGAGTGTTCCTATGTTGTAAATCACCTAGAGGGGGTGAATAGGTGATGGCTAATCTAATGGTCACTTAATGACAAATAATGCGGAATTAAAAGCTATTATGACTTAAACTAAACTCTTACACTAAACACCACGTATAACACAAGAGTGTTGCCGAATTCCCCGTGAAGGGCTCTGGACAAACTCCTCTAGATTCCCCTGATAAGGGTTGAGGTACCGCGTTGGCTCTCTTGGTTAAATACAAGTATTAGCAAATAAACCCAAGCAAGTATATCAATTAAGCACACAATGAATATCTAGCATATAAAGATGAGCACAATAAAAGTATGCAAGATATAAACAATAGACAAAGAGAGAGAGAGAGAGAGAGTGAGCAATCGCAAACACAAGGGATTTGTTTCGAGGTTCGAGCACACTTGCTCTACATCCCCGCCTTCGACACACGAAGGATTTCCACTATACTCGATCCCAATGGATCACCTGGTGCCGCAACACCTACAAGCTCTCGGACTCCTTAGTCCGTACACACCGCAAGCCTACCGGCTCGCCGATGCCGCACCTCAAACAAAGAGTTCGCACCCGAACCCGAAACACCGAGTCCACACTAGGACCCGAAACAATGCGAACACAACCGTCCGCCTTCTCAAAGAACAAAGTAGAACTTTAGTGATCACAACTCTTGATCATCTAAAATCCTCTACAACAAACCCGATAGGTAGATATAGCAATGGATAGCTCAAGTGGGTGTGTGAGAAAACAAGGATGGAAATTGTGGAGGAAAACTCAAGAAATCTCTTTTAACACTCTTGATAAAAACTCCCCTTTTGATTGGAAGTATTAGCTCTCAATTTAGTGGAGAAAACTCTTTTAAACAAGTGGGAAAAACTAGCTCAAAGTCCACTAAAAATCTTGTAGAAAAACAATGCCCAAACCCCCAAATTTATAGGCTAAGAAAAACTAGCCGTTGGGGTCTGTCAGGCCTAACGGTCGACCGTCCGGTCGGCCGGCCAATGGTCATTTAAAGACTTTCATTTGAAAAATACTATTTGGTTTTTGATGTTTCTCATGTACATGTCTTTTGAAACCAAAACCATGTTTAATGCTTAATGTTAAAAACATAGATATCTTATTTGTGTAGTGGATCATATCCATACACACTATGCTTTAATGAATTCAAAATATCTTATTTTTGTATCATGAAGAAGTTATGGAAAACAAGTTTTAGAAAAATACAAGTTTTCAATTGAGCCAATATTTCCATTTTACAAAAATAGTCCAAATCTTTTATAACATGCCTTGATTTTGTGCAAGCATGTTTGTTTATCAAAGTATATTGGTAAAACTATTTTTGTAGATTTCTCAGTATTTTATGGGATTTTATTTCAGCCAAAAAGACCATGTTTTAAATCCCTAAATTTTCTGATCTGGCTGTAGCCGGTCGACCTACCCGGTCGACCGACGTGCACAGACGTGCACGCCAGTTCTGCAGGATGGCCGGCCGACCGACCCGGTCGACCGTCCAGAGAGCTCTGCTCTCTGGAAAGGCCCCGGACAGCCGGGCGGCCGACCGGACAGAGAGATTGCTCTCTGTATCCTGGCTCGGTCGACCGCCCGGTCGACCGATGGCTCAAACGGTCTGAAATATGACCGTTGGCCGGCCGACCGGACGGTCGACCGTTAGGCCTGACAGACCCCAACGGCTAGTTTTTCTTAGCCTATAAATTTGGGGGTTTGGGCATTGTTTTTCTTCAAGATTTTTAGTGGATTTTGAGCCAGTTTTTCCCACTTGTTTAAAAGAGTTTTCTCCACTAAATTGAGAGCTAATACTTCCAATCAAAAGGGGAGTTTTTATCAAGAGTGTTAAAAAGAGATTTCTTGAGTTTTCCTCCACAATTTCCATCCTTGTTTTCTCACACACCCACTTGAGCTATCCATTGCTATATCTACCTATAGGGTTTTGTTGTGAGAGGATTTTAGGTGATCAAGAGTTGTGATCACCAAAGTTCTACTTTGTTCTTTGAGAAGGCGGACGGTTGTGTTCACATTGTTTCGGGTCCTAGTGTGGACTCGGTGTTTCGGGTTCGGGGTGTGAACTCTTTGTTTGAGGTGCGGCCTCGGCGAGCCGGTGGGCTTGCGGTGTGTACGGACTAGGGAGTCCGAGAGCTTGTAGGTGTTGCGGCACCGGGTGATCCATTGGGATCGAGTATAGTGGAAATCCTTCGTGTGTCGAAGGCGGGGATGTAGAGCAAGTGTGCTCGAACCTCGAAACAAATCCCTTGTGTTTGCGATTGCTCACACTCTCTCTCTTTGTCTATTGTTTATATCTTGCATACTTTTATTGTGCTCATCTTTATATGCTAGATATTCATTGTGTGCTTAATTGATATACTTGCTTGGGTTTGTTTGCTAACACTTGTATTTAACCAAGAGAGCCAACGCGCACCTCAACCCTTATCAAGGGGAATCTAGAGGAGTTCGTCCAGAGCCCTTCACGGGGAATTCGGCAACACTCTTGTGTTATACGTGGTGTTTAGTGTAAGAGTTTAGTTTAAGTCATAATAGCTTTTAATTCCGCATTATTTGTCATTAAGTGACCATTAGATTAGCCATCACCTATTCACCCCCTTCTAGGTGATTTACATATGTCTCTTTATGTGATAGCAGCGAAGGAGGATTCTATCATGTGATCAGCGATATAGTGTTCATGTGATCATAATGTATTAGATGTTAAGGGCTTTCCTTTTAGTGGCAGTCGCCCTTTTAGGGTCATCAGGCAAAATGCCGAATAATGCGTAGTCGATATACAAGAATTACCAATCTCTGAGCTTTGGACCTGCCAAAGTCTCTAGAGTTTCTTTGCCTTGAAGGTTCCCTGTTGGAATCTGATCATTTTCGAGGGCGAGTTTCGGACAGTATAAGTCATGGCTGTAGGCAGCACTATCTCTGTTACTTTGGCTGGAAGAGCTAAGGAAGCAGCGAGAGATGCCAGTGCATCTGCAAATGCATTTTGCTGGCTGATTGGTAGTGAAAAGTGCATTTTTATCATCATATTTACCATCATATTTTCATATTTATTCATTTAATTCTGCACATTTATTAATAATTTGTAATTTATTGTGTGCAGGCCTCGAATTCTTATTTTTATAATAAATAAAGCTTAATGAAGCCCAAAAGCCCACAGTTGAAGCCCAAGAGTAAAAGTGCAAATATCAATTGTCAAAGTACAATTATGCAAGGGCTAAAGTTGCAAATATCAAAGATGAGGGAAGGATAGACTTCTACCCAACCCTAAACTCTTGCAGATGAGAATGAAAAGAGTGCAGAGATAAGGAAATTCGTTTAAAAAAGATTGGGAGAATTCAAAATCTAGGTAACTTGATTATCAAGTTATCTCGAAATCCCAATATGAAGAGCCAGGATCATACTTCCAGAAGCAGGCGCCCACATGGACGGACCAGGAGAGGCCACGCGCCAAAGCGCGTGGCCAGACGTCATACTTTTGCCGCAGAATTGCTGCAAAAGCCGCAATTCTGCGGCACTTTGAGCTTATCCAGAAACCAATTTTCGTGGGCAACTTTATCCAGGACTCCTCGGCCTTCTGCACCTAAAATACCCCCTGCAGTGCAACGTACAGGGTCGTCCAGCATCCAGCAAAGGGCCAAAAGCTAGGATTTTTAGGTTTTTCTTCTAGGTTAGATTTTATTTCCCCCATTGTAAATTTCTATTTTCTTTTTGTAAAAACTGAGAGGAGATGATGTATTCATGGAGGAAGGGATCTACTTGTACTGATGGTGACAGTCGGTGTAAGTTCTATTTTTCCACCATTATTTAATAATCAAATCGAGATTTGCTTTTATTTTTGTATTGTTTTATTTTCTTTTCTTCTTATTTAATCTTGTGTATCTCAGTATTTACTTCCTTCTATTTGTTCTCTAATGTCTTGCCCACCATGAGAACCAACTGCTTCGAGAATACCTAGCCGAGGAAGAGCCCTTGATGGCCTATGGCGATGAACAGGTCTTCAAAGTTGCTTTTATTTCATAGTTAGGAAGGCGGACGATCCTATACGCCATGCTTGTACGCCTTCCAAGAAAAGGTAAATCATCGCAACGGTTCAAACGGTAAGCAGACTGAAGAGGTAAGTTTTCTTTTCTTTTCTTTTCTTTTAGATTAAATCACAACTTCTCCCAATTCTTTATTTGCCGACCCATTGTAAATACCACTTCCTTTCTAACTTAACTATAAAAATAAAAACTTTAGAGAAACTTGCTTAACGCTTCCATCGCAGTCCCTCCCTGAGGATCACGACCCGCATAGCCTTGCTACCGCGGATTAGTATTGAGCACCTCGCACATCTTGTTTTAAATCTAATATTTTATTTTTGCGTGCAGGTAAAACTCAATCAAAAAATTGGCGCCGTTCCCCGGCAATGGGCTTTACTAACATACTAACATAAGTAGAAACTAACAAAAATTTGCTAATAAAAAAAATTTTAAAAAAAAAATTATTATAAAAAGGACAGTATTTTGACTTATTTTTTGAAAGAAATCTAAGTTAGTTTTAAGGATTAGGAAAATCATGATTAGGATTTCTAAAAACTTGGTCAAAATAAATAAATTGTTTAAATTTTTAGGTATAGGAGAGAAATTGAATAAGTAATTAGTCTTGATTTTTACCTTAATGAAATATGCATACCAAATGCATATCTAGGATTCTAAGACAAAGACCTTGTGCCTCATAAAAAAAAAAAAAATCACCAATTAAGCTGATACATGTGCCTCAAGAAGCATAAGTATTCATGCCTAAAGGTGAGTAAATAAAATAAAGTCCTTAGTTTTGGTGCCTAGTTCACTTGAATTTGAGTCCGCGGGGTGTTTTCTCACCTGGTGCCCTAAAGCCAACCGTTTGGGAGTCATCGACTTTAAGTTCGTTACATGGGTGGATTAGAAAGCCTAAAGAAATTAAGGAAAAATTACTTATATATGTATTAACACATCTAATAGTCAATTAGTTAGGTATGAGGGCCTCAAGAAGCCTTAATGCATACACGAAAGAAAATTAGATGCGTTATACATATTATATATATATATATATATATATATATATATATATATATATATATATATATATATAAAGAGGCATGAGAGTCCAAGTTAAGGAATTCCTAGTAAAAACATAAGGATGCATATGATTTTTGGTAACGAAAAAGACTATATTAGAAATTCAATTTTAATTCTTACCTAAAATGGAAAACAATTAACTTTATTAAGACTAAGTTTAAAGAATGAATAAAAATGAGGATCCTAAAACTTATAAACTACTTAGTCTCTTCAATAATAATTCAAATATTTTTCTTTTTATGGATTTTGTGGGTGCAATCCGCTGAAAACCCTCACGAGACAACACTCGTCCTCTAGGGTAACCTAGAGGTTTAACGGCTTGTTGCACATGCTAAGTGCAACCGTGATTCCTACGAAAGTGAGTTAGGTTAGATTAATTTTTCTTTTCTTTTTCTTTGTTTTTACTCGAGGACGAGCAAAAAGATAAGTGTGGGGGTGTGATTGGTAGTGAAAAGTGCATTTTTATCATCATATTTACCATCACATTTTCATATTTATTCATTTAATTCTGCACATTTATTAATAATTTGTAATTTATTGTGTGCAGGCCTCGAATTCTTATTTTTATAATAAATAAAGCTTAATGAAGCCCAAAAGCCCACAGTTGAAGCCCAAGAGTAAAAGTGCAAATATCAATTGTCAAAGTACAATTATGCAAGGGCTAAAGTTGCAAATATCAAAGATGAGGGAAGGATAGACTTCTACCCAACCCTAAACTCTTGCAGATGAGAATGAAAAGAGTGCAGAGATAAGGAAATTCGTTTAAAAAAGATTGGGAGAATTCAAAATCTAGGTAACTTGATTATCAAGTTATCTCGAAATCCCAATATGAAGAGCCAGGATCATACTTCCAGAAGCAGGCGCCCACATGGACGGACCAGGAGAGAACACGCGCCAAAGCGCGTGGCCAGACATCATACTTTTGCCGCAGAATTGCGGCAAAAGCTGCAATTCTGCGGCACTTTGAGCTTATCAGAAACCAATTTTCGTGGGCAACTTTATCCAGGACTCCTCGGCCTTCTGCACCTATAAATACCCCCTGCAGTGCAACGTACAGGGTCGTCCAGCATCCAGCAAAGGGCCAAAAGCTAGGGTTTTTAGGTTTTTCTTCTAGGTTAGATTTTATTTTCCCCATTGTAAATTTCTATTTTCTTTTTGTAAAAACTGAGAGGAGATGATGTATTCATGGAGGAAGGGATCTACTTGTACTGATGGTGACAGTCGGTATAAGTTCTATTTTTCCACCATTGTTTAATAATCAAATCGAGGTTTGCTTTTATTTTTGTATTGTTTTATTTTCTTTTCTTCTTATTTAATCTTGTGTATCTCAGTATTTACTTCCTTCTATTTGTTCTCTAATATCTTGCCCACCATGAGAACCAACTGCTTCGAGAATACCTAGCCGAGGAAGAGCCCTTGATGGCCTATGGCGATGAACAGGTCTTCAAAGTTGCTTTTATTTCATAGTTAGGAAGGCGGACGATCCTATACGCCATGCTTGTACGCCTTCCAAGAAAAGGTAAATCATCGCAACGGTTCAAACGGTAAGCAGACTGAAGAGATAAGTTTTCTTTTTCTTTTCTTTTCTTTTTAGATTAAATCACAACTTCTCCCAATTCTTTATTTGCCGACCCATTGTAAATACCACTTCCTTTCTAACTTAACTAATAAAAATAAAAACTTTAGAGATAACTTTCTTAACGCTTCCATCGCAGTCCCTCCCTGAGGATCACGACCCGCATAGCCTTGCTACAGCGGATTAGAATTGAGAACCTGCACATCCTATTCTTAAAACTAAAATACTATCTTTTGTGTGCAGGAAAACTCAGTCAACACTGGCGAGGTATATGGTCGATGTAGAAGTTTCCGAACCTCTCTGCCATGTTGATAGTTGCGTTGTAATAGGGTACCGAGTCTTCATATCTGACTTCATACTTCCCACGAACCTGATTGATGATGTGCTTTGAATCACCATATGCTTCTAGATTTTTAACGCCATTCTCATCAGCGATTTACATCCTAATTAAGAGAGTATTATATTTTGCTACATTATTGGAACATGGCTAGTTAATGAGAATGCATGAGGGATTACATAGTTCTGTAGGGACAGAAGTACTACTCCTACTCCTGTTATGATATTTACTCAAGGACTCGTTCTTGATGCGCCGTCGAAGAAGAGTTGCCACGTTGTCTTTCAAAAGATGTCGGGTCAACCAAACTTCAACGACCTCATCTGGAAGATCTTCATAAAGTTTGGTCGTCCTTGGATCTATTGCTCACCCAAGAAGTCTGCCACTGCCTGTCCCTTCACAGCTTTTTATGGTAGGAATTGCATCTCATATTGAGAGAGCAACATAGCACATTTTGCAATTCGACCATTCAGTGACGATGGCTTCGTGATAAGCATTCTTAAAGGGTTGACTTTTAATATGACGTGTATGATTTGGCCCACCAAGTAGTATCGCGTCTTCTGGACGATGAATACCAAAGCCAAACAATCTCTTTCGATTAGGTTGTATTGATATTCAGCTCCGATCATGGTTCCACTCAAGTAGTAAATTGCTTGCTCGTGTCTCTGATCATAATTCTCAGCTAGTAAAGCCCCTAGAGAATGATCCATAGCTTGAATGTGTATTAGGAAAGGTTTTCCTAACACTGGAGTGATTGGAGTTCATTTATGCATCATTTTATACCACCATACTATGCTTTATATGAATAAATATGGGATTTTTATTGCTTTTTTCTCTCTTTTTCAGGTCCAATATTTAATGGAGAAGAAGGCCTAACAATTATGATTTTTAAGGGAATTAAAGAGCAATTTAGAAGCCCACAAGAAGAAAGCCCAGATCTGAACTGATCAAAAGCATATTCTTCACTTTGTAGAAGATCCAGTTGGGCACACAAGCCATAACAGAATGGTAGAGAATTCGTTGGCGCGGCGGCCAAGATTCTGCCGCGGCGCAATAGCCAAGATTCTGTTGCGTAAACGCGGCTTTGGCCACGGATCTACGGCAGTCCTTTGGCTGTTGATCAAGCGTTTGATCCAATGGCTGTAGTGGGATGGCCTCTTCTCATGAAGGCTATAAATAGACCCTAGGGCCTCTGTAATCGGGGAGGAGAGAATAGCATTCTTGTTTAGAGAAATTGTTAGGGTTTCTCTAGGTTTTCTTTAGTCTCTTGTGTAATTTTCATTTTCTCCTTCCAGAATCCAAAAAAGAATGAGAGTAAGAGTGAGAAATCTTTGTAATTGAAGAAGGTGACAACTCAATATAAGGATCAATCTTTCATTATTCAAGTCTTTTCTTGTTCTAGTGCATTTTCTTCTTCAAGCTTTTACCTTCTTGCATTTACTTTCTACAATACATTGTTGCTTGTTCTTCATTTCCATATCTAGCTAACTCATTAACATGACTAACTAACTTCAAACTCTACTAGCTACTAACTCTTGGGTGATTACTAACTCATATGAATCATTGGATGTTTTATTTTTAGTCTTACAAGTCTCTTTTATCCCTAATGAAGATGAGTTATTTCAATTCTTAGCAAATGCTTTCTACCCCCTCCATATGATTCATGTGATCCTCACTTAGAGCCTTGTCTTAAAAACAAGTGCCTTGATGGAACATGAAGATGGATCATTTCATTATGCTAATGACATTATACAAGTTTTTTATTTCATGCTAGCTTGATTATAGCTTTGATGGACAAATGAATCTTGCATTTTTACTTAGCATACCTAAGTGTGACTAGCCAAGCCTAGATGAGAACACATTCTTGACATGGGACAACACATCGACTTGACAAAGCAAGATATACTATTGCCGATGAATCAACACGAGGTATGCATCACCCAATGAGAGTAGTAAGTTAGTAGATTAGAATGTTAGTTAGTCATGGCCTTTTTTTTTATCATACTTCAAAAAAAAAAACCCTTTTCTTAAAACATTCTCTTTTCAAATATCTCCATCTTCATTCCATCTTTCTTTCTGTTTTTCCTTTTCTCTACAAATCCCACAAAGATTTTTCACCCACTTTCTACGTCATTTTGTTTTTCATTCTTTAAACAAAGAAGAACTTTCGTTTTTCTTCTTTAAAATCTCAATATAAAACCTTGACTTCTTCTATTGCTAACCCTCCCTGCGGATACGACCCGTTATAGCTTGTGCTACGAATGGTGATTCGGAAGGAGCAAAGTAAACTTACATATACATTTGAAGTTTTTGATCATCAGTACACGGACATCAACGGTTTATTCTAAACCCTCTCTCAATACAATTAATCCTTCGGAAATGGAGCTCTAAGGAATGGGTGGATGCATGAGGTATCACTTGATTTCCTCGAACGCTTGTTGGCAAGCATCATCCCAGATGAATGAAAACCCTTCTTCATCTATTTGGTGAAGGGTTGGCATCGTCCTGAGAGGTTTGAGATAAACCTTTGGATATATGCTAGTCGCTCTTGTAGTCCTCTAAGCTCTCTAAGATTCCTTGGAGGTTGCATTTCTTGGATGGCGCAGACTTTCTCTGGGTCGAGGTGAACTCCTTTAGATGCCACGACAAACCCAAGGATTTACCACTGGCTATTCCCAAAAAAGATTTGGTGGCATTCATCTTCAATTGATGTGCCTACATGATATTGATTACTATCTTCATATCTATTATATGATCGCCTTTGACATGACTTTTCATTGCAATATCGTCTACGTAGCATTCTGCATTTTGCGTATATGCTCATAGAAAATTGCATTCATAGCTCTCGGGTATGTCGCCCACATTCTTCAATCCGAAGGGTGTGATTATAGCAATACACCCTAAAGGTGTCCTGAAAGATGTATATGCTTCTCATCGTCATAGTACTTTTTAATTTGATTGTATTCTAAGAATCCATCCATGAATGACATCCGTTTGAACCCACATGTGTTGCTGATCATGACGTCCGTGATTGGAAGGGGGAGCTTATCTTTAGGAAATGCCTAATTTAGATCACGAAAATCAATGCAAACTCGGATCTTCCCATTCTTTTAGGAAATGGGGACGATATTGGCTACCCAATTAGGGTGTTGTTCTTTCCTGATAAAACTGGAGTCTATAAGCTTCTTGACTTCTAACTGAATTGCTTTCATTATATCCGGGCGGAACCATCATTGTTGTTGCTTGACAAGCTTTGCATCTGGATTGATATTGAGGCGATGCATAGCCACATGAGGGTCAGCCCAGGCATATCCTCATAGTTCCAAACGACAGCATCTATATACTCTCGCACAAGAGATATTAGATCTTCCTTCTCGAGGGGTGATAAGCTTTCACTTATAATGATGGGCTTGGGATTAGCTTCATCTCCCAGATTAACCTGGGTTATCTTATTCTCTGTGGGTGGTTCGCATTGTTCAAAGAGAACATCCCAGAGAGTATTTAGGCGTTTGATCTAAGGATCTGTATCTGACTGGATTATTTTTTTCATCTTCAACTTTGGGTGGCTTGTTGAAACCATGTTTACCGAAAGCTCTTTGAAGATGTTGCCGACACTGACATATGACTCCCATGATGACGTGCCAGACAAGTGATTATAGTGTAATGATCCTTCAGACTCAGAGGCTAACAGGATTAAAGTTGACACATAGCCCAACCCCCTATGAGTTCGATGATAATAATCATGGGCTTTCCCTTTTGAAATGAAGGATCGAAGCACTGTTCTCCCTTCTTTGTCAGAAGTTCAAGCAAGGACCATGATCGGGGAAAAATCGTGCACAAAAAGTGTATATTTTGAAATCAAGATTTAAAGTGTGTGTGCTTTGACTTCCTCGATACTTCCGTTATAGCATAGAGGCTAAAACGAGTCAAACCCACAAGGACAGGAGGCGATAGAAGCTTTACCGGTTTATTCACATGTATGTTGAAAGTTCTTCAATGTTTGAAAGAATCAAAATAACGGAAAATAAAGAATGAAAAGAGAAGTACGGTGAAACACAAAGAAGTGGGAAACATAGAAAATAAGATGTTTGTGATTCTAGAATATTTCTAAAACAAAGTGAAAAAGAAAGAAAAACCATGGCTACTAACTACTAATGACTCCACCAACATGCTAACCTCTTAGTGATAGTTGCCTCACATGTTTCCTTGGCAATCGCTAGTACTTGATTCAAGAGCATTTCAAAGCATGATCCATATGTTAACTTTCACATCCAAATTCAACCAACAAGTGCAAGCTATACTTAAATCATCAAAACGCAATAAGAGCAAGTATGAAATAAAGTAATGTTAGCTTGTTAGAGATTTAGATGTTAGAGTGTTAGATCCATCATCATGAACCATCAATGGCTCTTGCAAGAGCAAGGCCAAGTAGAGACTATTAGATTCATGTGGATTATTAAATAAAAAGTTAGACTAGTTATGGTTAGTAGTTAGTTGTCATGAGAGAAAAGATTAGTGAAACATGTAAAAGAAGTTAGAGAAGAAAACAAAGATAATTTAAGAGACCACTTTTCATAGATTGTCACATTCTATTACAAGCACTCTTGCTTTCCAATCATGTACCACTCTATCTCCTATTATAAGATCTACAAGAAATGAAAAATACAAAGGAGGAAGAAGAAGAACACTAACCTAAAGTACCCTAAACTATAAAATAGAGATGAAACTACCCTAAAACATTGCATATCCCCTGCTCTGGAAACCCCAAGGGATATTTATGGGCACCAGAGAAAAGGAGGGCCAGGGGGCAAACCCTAGCCAAAAGTACGGGCGCGGTCACGCCTGTACGCCCGCAAAAATGCGTCCCAGGCCACGTTTCCGGGCTCTTCTAGAGCCGTGCGCTGTCCCATCTGTCCCCTGTTAGATACAGTTCCCGGTTTTTAGTTTTGGACCCCTGGTTTTGACAAATCAGCCCTCCAAAGTCAATGGCTAGATTATAGGCTTTTAATCACCCATTAAATAGTGATTTAGGGTCTTCTTCTTCATTGCACACCATGGACCTAGAAACATGCAAGAGAGGTATTATTAGCAGAATTTAATATTAAATAAATGTGAAGATGTTTATGAAATATGCAGTTTTAGAGACTAATCACACCCCCACACTTATCTTTTGCTCGTCCCGAGCAAAAAAAACTAAAAAAATTATTACAGGTGACGCGGTTGTACTGAGCATGTGCAACAAGCCGTTAAACCTCCTGGTTTTCCTTAGAGAAGGGGTTTTGTCTCCTGAGGTTTTCAGCAGATTACACCCACAAAATTCATGAAGAAAGAAATCAAATGTTAGTATTTTGAAAATGCATTTTTGAAATAGAGAAAAATGTTGAAGTATTTTCAAAAATATAAGTGATCAAAGGTCATAGGTTACCTAGAAATTATTCTACCTTAAACTAAGTCAAAATGCAAAGTCTTGTTATAAATTAAATGTAAGAATTTAAAATAGAATCGACTCTTTGATCTTTCATAAAATTCTTAGAAAAATATGTATTTTGTGAACTGTGAAGTTTTTGGGATATTGACTCAAACTTTCTTGCCATTGATTTGTGTATATTTATTTATTTATTTCTTTCCTTAGTTCTCTTAGGCTTTCTTATTTACCCGGGTAGTGAGCCTTTAGCCGGTGACTCCAAACCCGATGATCTTAGAGTACCAGATGAGAAAACATCCCTCGGACTTAAGGACTCAAGTAAACAAGGCCTCAAAACTAAAGGGGATTATTTTATTTTTGTCCACCGTTTTAGGTGTGAATAATCATACTTCCTGAGGCCTAATTGCCCAACTTCAATAAGTGATTTTACCATCATTTCATTTTTTTTGTTATATATTTTTATGGCATTTTCGGTCTTTGTTTCAATCCTAAAAAATTGTGTAAAGTATGAAATGCATAAATCTAAGGCAAAAATTCAAGGTCAAATTATTTTTCCAATCTTACTTTCTTATCCTAAAATTTAAACAAGATTTATTATTTTAACTCGGTTTACAATTTCATAATTTTAGATCTTCCTAATTCCTAAGATAATCTTAATTTCCTTAAAAATAAATCAAAACTATTTCCCTTATGTCAAAAAGTTTTATAAAAAGAAAAGAAAAGAGTTTTTATATAAAAGAAAATTTTAAAAAGTTCCTAAAAAGAAGTGTAAAAGAAAGAACATATAAAACTAACCTATTTTAGTAAACCCTCCCCCACACTTATCTCATGCATTGTCCTCAATGCATCGTGAATGTGTATATACATGAAAAAAAATGCACAGAGAAGGAAGATTACCTCATGATGGTGGTTCTGGTGGTGGTCTGACTGGGCCAAGCGTTGTTGCGCAATCAAGATATCGTGGATCTTACAGAAACCCACCAGTGATCTCTCTAATACGACCCAGTAAAATGTTGATTGAATGAATGGTCTTACTTTAAAAATTATCCCTATTTAATTTTCAATTTTCAAAAATAATTACTGAGTCATTTTCTCCCACATCCTTGTCCAATAATGAAGTGTGATTTTGGGAGATGATGGATTTGGACTCAAATGGATCAGAAACAAAAACTGATACCGACTCGGGAATTTGACTCAGATCAAGTCGATAGTCAACAATGAGAGTCCAAATTGGTTCAAAAATAGGGTCCAAACCAAAGAATTGATGGTCACACACTTTTCCCAAAAATGAAGTGTGATCATAAGATATTGGTGATTCAATTTCACAGTGCACTGGTACAGGATTCAATGTTGACACCGGAATAGAGAAAAAACCTGGTAAAGCTGCCAGAGTCATTATTGAATCAGAAAGTGAAATGAATCACCAACATGAGATTCAGGATCACTTTTAAGCTCAAAGTTCAATTTCAGGAAAAGGATAACTTGTCAAAATGTCAAGAGATTGATGTTGGTCAAGTTCAGGTTGGTATGATGAAATTGAAATTGGATTTCCAAATTGACATGATTCTTGGGTCCAATCAGTAGAGTTAGGGATATAAGGATCGGTCAAAGGTCGACAAGAAAGACTTTCCTCACTCTCATTGATCAATTCACTCATTAGTGAGTCTAACCTACTAATTGGCCGGGTAGCAAAATTTGGAGTCAAGATCATGTCTTCCATACTTTTTGAAATTAGTTCTTCTTGAAAAGGTGAATAAGGAAGTTGATTTTGGAAATTGTGGTGAAATTGTGAGTCCATCGGATTTTGCGATTGCTTCTTGGACTCATGCAAGGGTGCCATATTCAAGTCCAGTATTGATAGTTGTTCATTTTGAATCAGTGAGACTAGAAAAGACGAGTAGGCCTCTTGAAAATTTGGCTGAGATGATGAGTCCAACATATTTTGAAATCGTTGCAATTTTTCATAAGAGCTCTTCTAGCTCAGATTCTTCTTCAATTGGATGTTCTAGAAAATGAGTATATGGAGTTTGATTTGGGAAGGATTGTTAATTGAGCAAATTTTAAATTTGTTGTTGGGACTCAAGCATGGCTTCCATACTTCTTTCCAAATTAGATTTTTTCTCAGTTGGTGGAACAGGAAAAGGAGGATATGAAGCAGAATCAGGGAATGAATATTGTGAAAATTGTGGACAAGATGGTTGAAAATTTCACTCGGGAGTGGTGAATCCCCATTGATTCTGTGAAGATTTAAAATTATTTTAAAAATTATGGTCATAAGATTGAGGATATGGTTCATATTGAGTCGGATAATCCCAACTCGGCATATATTGTTGGTTCATGTTGTACATTTCTGGGTTGAAGTTATCCGAGTCATATGAGGTCGGGGTGAAATTGGATTCATATTATGATTGAAAGAATTATTGTTGTTACAATTCATATCACAATTTACAAGAAAGAAAAATAAACAAACAAACAAACAAATAAAGAAAAAGAAAAGAAAAAGAAAAAGAAAAAGAAAATAAGCCTATACTAGGGTTGACTTAGACCTAGACAACTCCTAACTGGTTAGACTATTCACGGGGGGTACATTGTCAGAATCTGACCATGAGTTAATCGGCCAGGTAGGGGTAAGAGCTTGGAGGTATCCGTGCTGGAGCAACGGGCCTAATTATGCAAAACCACTGTTCTTCAAGGTTTCGCCTCTCAATCCCTAACTTTAGGCACCGATTTGACAAGAGTCAAACTCTAACAACTTTCCCTTAGGTCAATCTCCTAAATGAGTCCGAGATGTCCCTAAGGGCCAACGTCTAGCAATTTTTATTAGGCTTAGGTTGTGTGAGTGGGGAGGTGATTTTTGGGCTAAGGGAGGGTAATGACTTCCCCACCTTATGTGTATTGGGTTTTGCCCTTAAGTTCAATTCATGCAAGTGTGCAATATAGATAAGAATGAACACACAAGAGAGTAAATAACCCACGTGTTTGTCCTAACTGAAAGCACCTAGAGGGCGGGGGGTGAATAGGTGATAGTGCTAATCTAGAAACTAAATGCGGAAGCTAAAAACTATTTTTGCAACACACTTAATACAACCAACAAGTGTAGCCGAATTCCCCGTGAAGGGCTCTGGACTAACTCCTCTTGATTCCCCTAGATATGGGTTGAGGTGCTATATGAAGCTCTTGTGGTTAAGTATAAATGAGGCACACACACAAGCAATCAAAGCATATAATAGATATGGCAATATGAATTAATGCAAGGCAACACAAGCAAATATGATATGATGATATGAAAGATGCTTTGCACAATTAAAAGAGAGAGAGAGTGTTTAGAGGCAATGGATCAAACGCAAACACAAAGATATGTTTCGAGGTTCGAGCCCCTAGCTCTACGTCCCCGCCTTCACCGACAAGGATTTCTAATCCACTATCTTGTCCACCGAGGACTCCCACCGAGGGAACCTCCACCGAGGAGGATTTGTACAACAAGGGAGTACCGAACTCCTCTCTCAAACACTGCCTCACAACCGAGGGTTAGGCCCGTAGCCAACAACAACCAACACCTGTACCGAAGAGGGTTTACAAACCAACTCCAACTCTACCTCACCAAGAGGGAGTAAACAACAATCTCCACCTCTACCAAGAGGGAGTAAACCAATCACCCGATCAACCTCTACCAAAGAGGGATACAACAAAAGCAAGGGTGTTTACAACTTGGAGGCTCAACAACCTCAAACACTTCTCTTTTTTCACAAACAAAGATCCTAATAGAATAGGATAGAAGATAAGCTCAAGTGTGGAAAAATTAGAGTTTGGAAAACAAAAACTCAAAGAAAATTACTTGGGAAAACTCTTGTAAAAGATAGAAATAAAGAACAATACAAATCTCCCAATTTTTCTATTTTCTTTGATTTTTCCAAAAAACTCTAAAACAAATAAGATGAATCCTTTTTGGCACAAAAACACTTTTGAAAACTTGTTAAAACACTTGCATATCAGAGAAATTTTGGCTCTTCAAATCTTGTCTAAAACCCCCAAGAAATGGGGTATTTATAGGCCCAAAAGAAAACTAGCCGTTAGGCTGATCTGTCAACCAGACAGGCTTGCGGTCGACTGGCCGGTCAACCGCCAACGGTCAAAAATATGACCGTTGGAGCAATCCGGTCGACCGCCCGGTCGACCGCCTAGATACAGAGAGCAGAGCTCTCTGGTCCGGTCGACCGCTCGGTCGACCGCCCAAATACAGAGAGCAAGGCTCTCTGATCCGGTCGGCCGACCGGCCCACTTGAAATCTCCTAGAGGGGGGGTGAATAGGTGATACTTCTAATCTAATGAACTTAATGCGGAATTTAAAACTAATTACAATTAGCAAGAGATGCACACTCAAACAAGCCAAGCATATGAATATGAATGAACAATATGAATTGATGCAAGGCACAATATAGAGAGAGAGTAAGAGCCAAGGGATCAAGCGCAAACAACAAGATATGTTTCGAGGTTCGAGCACCCAGCTCTACATCCCCGCCTTCACCCAGAAGGATTTTAAGTCCACTAGCTTGTCCACAAAGGACTCCCACAAAGGGAACCTCCACCGAGGATTTGGGGCAATACAATCATAAGGAGTACCCAACTCCTCTCCTTACAAACACAACCTCCTCCTTGAGGCACAACTCCAAGCCAACAAACAATCACCTCATAACTTAAGGGATTAGCACAAAGCTTACACAAGGATCACCTCACAACTTGAGGGATACAACCCACTTGCACAACCTCCTCATCACAATGAGGGAAAGGCACAAAGCCAAGCAAATGAAGGGTTTACAACTTGGTGGTCTAAACAACAACCACAAACAATTTCTTTCCCACACAAAGATCCTATAGAATGAGATAGTAGATGTAGCTCAAGTGTGGAGAAAACCAATGGAATGGAAATCAAAAACTCAAAGAAAATCTTTGGGAAAAACTGGAAACAAAGATGAAGAATTGAATCAAAATCTTTTCCCAAAAACCCTTTCTTCATTTTCCAAACCCTAGCAAAAACAACAAATAGATTGATCAATTTAAAGCCCAAACACTTCTTTTGATTGCTGTGAAAACACTAGAGAGTCAGGAAAAATTAGCACCAAAAATATTAGAGAAAACCTCTCTTCAATGGGGTATTTATAGCCCAAATAGAAAATTAGCCGTTAGGCTGATCTGGCAGCCTGACAGGATGGCGGTCGACCGGTCGGTCGACCGCCAACGATCATATTTATGACTGTTGGGCAAACCCGGTCGACCGCCCGGCCGACCACCCAGATACAGAGAGCAGACTTCTCTGTTCCGGTAGACCGCTCGGTCGACCGCCCAGATACGATAGCAAGGCTTTCTGATCCGGTCGGCTGACCGGCCGACCGGCCCTGTGTCTGCCAAATGTGCACAAGGCTGTGCACGTCAGTCGATCACAACAGTCGGCTGGCCCTTGGAGCGGTCGACCGTTGCGGTCGACCGACCTGGCCTGTCAGCCACAGTCTGGGTCAGAAATTGGGTCAAAAATATTTATAAAAAATCTTTTATCTTTTCTAAAAATCCCCAAAAATAGTTTTACCATTTTGCACTGATATATAAACTTGTGATAAACATTTTAACTCAAATATCAAGCATATGAAACTATTTTTGTGTTTTAACATTTTTACCAAAAATCAAAAACTGTATTTTCTAAAACTTGAATTTTTGAATAGAAAATACGTTTTGGCCAAAACTCATCCAAATACAAAAATATGTTATTAAACACTTTGTAGCATGTTGCATATGGATGGAAATCCAATATACAAGAAACATATACATATCCATGTTTTTGACTTTAATACCAAAATATGTTTTGTTAAAAATACCAAAACATAAAACACATGAATAAGTAAGTTAAAACTAAGTTTGTCTAAGAAGTTAAGCATGCATGTATATAGAACAAATCTAATATACATTAAACCATGTAAACTTGTTTTGATCTATCTATTCATGAAACCAAGATCGGTTAAACCAAAAACGGAAAAACCGAAAACCAATATTCAAAACATGAAACGTGTGTGTTGTGAACTTGAGCATATCATACTATTCTAATCTTTACAATTTGGATCTAAACACAAAACTAAACTATGGTACTGATGTCTTCTTGTAGAGCGTCGTCTCCAAGCCGACTCGATCCAAAACTCCTTGATCTACCGAGCAAGTGCTATATATAATCTTTAACGCTCGGGCTCTTGAATCAACATGTGAAAGCTTCCAAATCATCTTGTTGAAGCTAATCACCTACTAATAACTTGATTAATGATCTAAAACTAAAATCACAAGATTATTAGTACACATAACTACATGAGTTAATCATCATCAAAACTAGAGTGGAAGGCCTCTGGGCCAACAATCTCCCCCGTTTAATGATGACAAAACTCATGGAGTTATATATGCATGGATTAAAGTTGAGCTTCAAAGAAGCTCTCCCTTAACTCATGCATAAATAAATAAACATAAATATGCAATGAATATGAAACATGAAACATGCATAGATATGCATAAACAATAAAAGGCTCTAGATAACCAATGAAATTGTCAAAAACAAAACATGCTCTAGATACCAATTAAACTTAAACTAAATTAAACTTAATATATGCAAAACATAAATATGCATATATAAAACTCAAACTCTAAATCTTTCTCCCCCTTTTTGTCTATCATCAACAAAGGGGTCCAAGAAAAGAACAAAAAAACATTCTTCTCCCCCTTTTTGTTCGAAACAAAGAATCAACAAAGGGTTAAAACAATAAAAACAATGTTCTCCCCTTTTTGTCTAAAATACAAATGATGTAAATAAGGGGTGACAATCAATTAAGATATCAATTAAAAATTTGTCAAAGTAGAGCATCTTGATACCAATTGAAAGGAAACAAAAAATATTGATACCAATTTTAAGCAAAACACATGAAAATTTTGATACCAATTGAAATTAAACTTAATAAATTTTGATTGTCTAAACAAAAATTTTGATACCAATTGTAAATATTTTTCATCTTGAACATATGATACCAAATTGAAATTTTCAATCATAAAGTGTGAGAGTGGAAAACAAATACCAATTGAAAGATGAAATACAAGTTATCTCCCTCTTTATGAAATACCAAATGAAACAATGAATAAGCTTGTATGTGGATACCAATTGAAAACTAGTCAATTGAAACAAGATAGTCATTATAAAACAAGCTTTATCATGATCAAAATTTGTGCTCTAAGATATATGAATATAATAAGCACAAATAAAAACATATATATGTATGAAAGTTAGATACCAATCGAAATTGATATTTTTTGAAATGCAAGCATACATATATGAAAAAATATATGAGTATACCAAAATGTCAATATTGATACCAATTGAAAGAATTCAATGATACCAATTGAAACAACAATAATGTCAAATGTATATCTCATATTACCTAACCTCCCAATCATGTTCATGTTTAAAATGATTTTCACTATAAGGCATACATGAGCATGATCTCCCATCCAACCACCCTTGGATGGTAGGCGTTTTCAAAAATAGGTTTGAAAATAGAGTACGTTTGAAAAACTCAACCAAAGTGAAGAACACGAACTAGTTATGGAAAAATTTGTTAACTAGTAAGAAATCCTTCAAGTAAGGAATAAGACAAAATTGTTTTACATGAAACACATGTAATTCACAAGATCACTAAACACTCAAAAACTATAAAGCCCATATCATACTCATGAAAACAAAGTCATGAGAAACCTAATAAGGTGAGTGTACAAGTGTTGTGTGACACATATCAACATGAAAATATTCAATTAAGCTCAATTAAGATATTCCTTAAAACATAAAAATCTAAAATTTTCAATGAAACTAATTTATACTTCAAGGCATATGTATGTTTTGACAACACAAAAAGTATACATACATATCCCTAAACACAATTTGAGTCCATAATAAAGATTTGCATGAAAAGCAAATGACTCAAGGGGTATACATGTATGTCTTAAGGTTTGGCAAAATAAACATATACATGATGTGAAAACACATGATCATAAAAACATGTCCAAAATAGGGAATACAAGTTAGAATGCATGAATCATCAAAACTAGACTATACAAGAACATCTAAGGGGTACAAATAAGCATCCAAGCACAAACATATATAAAGATTTATTTGTGGCCCACTACATGTACAAGTATAAATTCTAGTCTTAATGAAAACTAACATTTAAACATATATTCAAATCATGAAGCACGAAACAAGACATATATCATCATTATGTAAATCCACATGCTATTAGAGCTATGATGTGCATAATAGCTAAACAAATGGTGAGAACATAACATATGGGTCCATATAATCATGGGTGATCTCAAGAGCTATACATGCATGTCAATGATCTAAGAGTCATGGCATTTAACATAATAAACTATAAACATGAAATATCAAAACAAGAATCATAAACATCCATATGATCATTTATGTGTATGCATATGTATTAGATATAGGACATACATATTAGTTTATAAACAAATGGTGAGAACACAAAGATAGGATCATGGGTGTCTCAAATAACTAAACATGTATATCACTATCCTAAATCACATGGCATAATCATAATGAACAATAAAACATGACATGCTATAAATCAATGATGTGAAGCATGTAAATAAAAATGGGAGTTAGAGATCGATACCAAAAACCGATGAAGGCACCCCTCTAGTTCTCCAAACCAATGGTGGTCCTCCCCACCAAACTCCCCTTGAAAGTGATGCATCCAAATTTGTTTTCTCTTAAGCACGGAACGCATCCACTCCAAGGCACCGCTACTCTTACGTGATGCGAGAGCCCACACCTACATCAAATACATGAGGGGTGGTCTTTGGTACCCATTTCCTGTTGGGTCCATAGGGGTTAGTATCTTTCCTAACCCAAACACGAATATTTGCTAAATTTTCAATATGTAAACGATCATAGCAAAATCTAGCAAGGTGGCCTTTTCGACCACAATGTGTACAAGTGTACACATGAGCATACATGTGATGGTGGTGACCGTGGGAAGCATGTGTATGCCGTGGAGAGTGTGCATGCAAAGATGGAACTTGTTTCTTTCGAACCAAGGTTTCCAAGCGTGTATGATTCAAAGCACATTGGCTCAAAGTGGAGCACAAACAATCAACACTTTTCTTTAAAATATTTATATCATTTTCAATACTTAAAGATAAAGGGGAGCATGCAATAGATGTGCTAGGTGAATCTACACTAGCATGGCAAACATGAGAATCTATATCAATTTTTAAAGATTCATTTTTCTTCAAAACTAAATCCAATTCTTTTGTAATAAAATCAATTTCATTTTTCAATGAAAGGTTATCTTTTAAAACAAAATCCAATTTTGAAGATAAAACCTCATTGTTTTTCACAACAACATCACAATCATTTTTGCTTTTCAAAAATCAATCTCTTTTAGGGCAAGTTCTAGTTGAGATCTTAGTGAGTCACGTTCACTAGTAATCTCTTCCTTCTCTTGCAAAACCGATTCAAAACATGAACATAAATCCTTCATTTCTTCTTTTAGTTCAAGATTATTCTTTCTCAACAAATCATGTTTTTCCAAAAAATTTTCAAGCTTTTGAGCAAGTTCCATATTCAATGTTTGAAACTTCAAAACAACCATGGCAATAGGAACTAGAGCCATCATCTAGTTGGGAATCCGATTGTACCTCAAGGGAGTTTTTCTCTTGGACCATTAGGCGATGCTCGTCGGACTTGTCTCTCCTAAATCTCCTCAACTTGTTAATGATCCTTGGAAGCTCGGGAGAAGTCAAAATGCTCCAAACTGCAAAAGCCGAATCATAATGATCAAACAAATGTAGAAGATCTTCATTAAGAGATGCTCTAAGTGTTCAAAGTGCAAGTGCATTGGCCTTCTTATGCTTGCTAGCATTAGGGTAGGATTCTTGAGTAGTGGCTTGATAAACTAGATGTCCTAGGCTTTTTAAATAACTACTCATCTTGACCTTCCAAAGATCATGTCTAGAAAAATCAAACATAGGAGGGCTATCCATGAGTGCAAACTATATGTGTGCAAATGAACAATGCAAATAAAGATTAGCAAACCAAGATCTCACTCCTAGGTGGTTAAACCTAAATATCAGGAGCGGAGGCTCTGATACCAATTGAAATCACCTAGAGGGGGGGTGAATAGGTGATAGTGCTAATCTAATGAACTTAATGCGAAATTTAAAAACTAATTGCAATTAACAAGAGATGCACACTCGAACAAGCCAAGCATATGAATATAAATGAACAATATGAATTGATGCAAGGCGCAATATAGAGAGAGTAAGAGCCAAGGGATCAAGCGCAAACAATAAGATATGTTTCGAGGTTCGAGCACCCAGCTTTACATCCCCGCCTTCACCCAGAAGGATTTTAAGTCCACTAGCTTGTCCACAAAGGACTCCCACAAAGGGAACCTCCACCGAGGATTTTGGGCAATACAATCACAAGGAGTACCCAACTCCTCTCCTTACAAACACAACCTCCTCCTTGAGGCACAACTCCTAGCCAACAAACAATCACCTCACAACTTGAGGGATTAGCACGAAGCTTACACAAGGATCACCCCACAACTTGAGGGATACAACCCACTTGCACAACCTCCTCAACACAATGAGGGAAAGGCACAAAGCCAAGCAAATGAAGGGTTTACAACTTGGTGGTCTAAACAACAACCACAAACAATTCTTTCCCACACAAAGATCCTATAGAATGAGATAGTAGATGTAGCTCAAGTGTGGAGAAAACCAATGGAATGGAAATCAAAAACTCAAAGAAAATCTTTGGGAAAAACTGGAAACAAAGATGAAGAAATTGAATCAAAATCTTTTCCCAAAAACCCTTTCTTGATTTTCCAAACCCTAGCAAAAACAACAAATAGATTGATCAATTTAAAGCCCAAACACTTCTTTTGATTGCTGTGAAAACACTAGAGAGTCAGGAAAAATTAGCACCAAAAATCTTAGAGAAAACCTCTCTTCAATGGGGTATTTATAGCCCAAACAGAAAACTAGCCGTTAGGCTGATCTGGCAGCCTGACAGGCTGGCGGTCGACCGGTCGGTCGACCGCCAACGGTCATATTTATGACCGTTGGGCAAACCTGGTCGACCGCCCGACCGACCGCCCAGATACAGAGAGCAGACTTCTCTGTTCCGGTCGACCGCCCAGATACAGAGAGCAAGGCTCTCTGATCCGGTCGGCCGACCGGCCGATTGGCCCTGTGTCTGCCAAACGTGCACAAGGCTGTGCACGTCAGTCGATGGCAACGGTCGACTGGCCCTTGGTGCGGTCGACCGACCTGGCCTGTCAGCCACAGTCTGGGTCAGAAACTGGGTCAAAAATATTTATAAAAAATCTTTTATCTTTTCTAAAAATCCCCAAAAATAGTTTTACCATTTTGCATTGATATATAAACTTGTGATAAACATTTTAACTCAATATCAAGCATATGAAACTATTTTTGTGTTTTAACATTTTTACCAAAAATCAAAAACTGTATTTTCTAAAACTTGAATTTTTGAATAGAAAATACGTTTTGTCCAAAACTCATCCAAATACAAAAACATGATATTAAACACTTTGTAGCATGTTGCATATGGATGGAAATCCAATATACAAGAAACATATACATATCCATGTTTTTTGACTTTAATACCAAAATATGTTTTGTTAAAAATACCAAAACATAAAACACATGAATAAGTAAGTCAAAACTAAGTTTGTCTAAGAAGTTAAGCATGCATGTATATAGAACAAATCTAATATACATTAAACCATGTAAACTTGTTTTGATCTATCTATTCATGAAACCAAGATCGGTTAAACCAAAAACGGAAAAACCGAAAACCAATATTCAAAACATGAAACGTGTGTGTTGTGAACTTGAGCATATCATACTATTCTAATCTTTACAATTTGGATCTAAACACAAAACTAAACTATGGTACCGATGTCTTCTTGTAGAGCGCCGTCTCCAAGCCAACTCGATCCAAAACTCCTTGATCCACCGAGCAAGTGCTATATATGATCTTTGATGCTCGGGCTCTTGAATCAACATGTGAAAGCTTCCAAATCATCTTGTTGAAGCTAATCACCTACTAATAACTTGATTAATGATCTGAAACTAAAATCACAAGATTATTAGTACACATAACTACATGAGTTAATCATCATCAAAACTAGAGTGGAAGGCCTCTGGGCCAACAATCTCCCCTTTTGATGATGACAAAACTTATGGAGTTATATATGCATGGATTAAAGTTGAGCTTCAAAGAAGCTCCCCCTTAACTCATGCATAAACAAATAAACATAAATATGCAATGAATATGAAACATGAAACATGCATAGATATGCATAAACAATAAAAGGCTCTAGATACCAATGAAATTGTCAAAAACAAAACATGCTCTAGATACCAATTAAACTTAAACTAAATTAAACTTAATATATGCAAAACATAAATATGCATATATAAAACTCAAACTCTAAATCTTTCTCCCCCTTTTTGTCTATCATCAACAAAGGGGTCCAAGAAAAAAACAAAAAAAAACATTCTTCTCCCCCTTTTTGTTCGAAACAAAGAATCAACAAAGGGTTAAAACAATAAAAACAATGTTCTCCCCTTTTTGTCTAAATACAAATGATGTAAATAAGGGGTGACAATCAATTAAGATATCAATTAAAAATTTGTCAAAGTAGAGCTCTTAATACCAATTGAAAGGAAACAAAAAAATATTGATACCAATTTTAAGCAAAACACATGAAAATTTTGATACCAATTGAAATTAAACTTAATAAATTTTGATTGTCTAAACAAAAATTTTGATACCCATTGTAAATATTTTTCATCTTGAACATATGATACCAAATTGAAATTTTCAATCATAAAGTATGGGAGTGGAAAACAAATACCAATTGAAAGATGAAATACAAGTTTTCTCCCTCTTTATGAAATACCAAATGAAACAATGAATAAGCTTGTATGTGGATACTAATTGATAACTAGTCAATTGAAACAAGATAGTCATTATAAAACAAGCTTTATCATGACCAAAATTTGTGCTCTAAGATATATGAATATAATAAGCACAAATAAAAACATATATATGTATGAAAAGTTAGATACCAATCAAAATTGATATTTTTTGAAATGCAAGCATACATATATGAAAAAATATATGAGTATACCAAAATGTCAATATTGATACCAATTGAAAGAATTCAATGATACCAATTGAAACAACAATAATGTCAAATGTATATCTCATATTACCTAACCTCCCAATCATGTTTATGTTTAAAATGATTTTCACTATAAGGCATACATGAGCATGATCTCCCATCCAACCACCCTTGGATGGTAGGGGTTTCAAAAATAGGTTTGAAAATAGAGTACGTTTGAAAAACTCTACAAAAGTGAAGAACACGAACTAGTTATAGAAAAATTTGTTAACTAGTAAGAAATCCTTCCAGTAAGGAATAAGACAAAATTGTTTTTTATGAAACACATGTAATTCACAAGATCACTAAACACTCAAAAACTATAAAGCCCATATCATACTCATGAAAACAAAGTCATGAGAAACCTAATAAGGTGAGTGTACAAGTGTTGTGTGACACATATCAACATGAAAATATTCAATTAAGCTCAATTAAGATATTCCTTAAAACATAAAAATCTAAAATTTTCAATGAAACTAATTTATACTTCAAGGCATATGTATGTTTTGACAACACAAAAAGTATACATACATATCCCTAAACACAATTTGAGTCCATAATAAAGATTTGCATGAAAAGCAAATGACTCAAGGGGTATACATGTATGTCTTAAGGTTTTGCAAAATAAACATATACATGATGTGAAAACACATGATCATAAAAACATGTCCAAAATAGGGAATACAAGTTAGAATGCATGAATCATCAAAACTAGACTATACAAGAACATCTAAGGGGTACAAATAAGCATCCAAGCACAAACATATATAAAGATTTATTTGTGGCCCACTACATGTACAAGTATAAATTCTAGTCTTAATGAAAACTAACATTTAAACATATATTCAAATCATGAATCACGAAACAAGACATAAATCATCATTATGTAAATCCACATGCTATTAGAGCTATGATGTGCATAATAGCTAAACAAATGGTGAGAACACAACATATGGGTTCATATAATCATGGGTGATCTCAAGAGCTATACATGCACGTCAATGATCTAAGAGTCATGGCATTTAACATAATAAACTATAAACATGAAATATGAAAACAAGAATCATAAACATCCATATGATCATTTATGTGTATGCATATGTATTAGATATAGGACATACATATTAGTTTATAAACAAATGGTGAGAACACAAAGATAGGTCCATGGGTGTCTCAAATAACTAAACATGTATATCACTATCCTAAATCAC
This sequence comes from Agave tequilana, assembly GCA_038442645.1. Taxonomy (NCBI): domain Eukaryota; kingdom Viridiplantae; phylum Streptophyta; class Magnoliopsida; order Asparagales; family Asparagaceae; genus Agave; species Agave tequilana. Next base: position 32,585 of record JAVJIF010011637.1, read on the forward strand.
ATGGCATAATCATAATGAACAATAAAACATGACATGCTATAAATCAATGATGTGAAAGCATGTAAATAAAAATGGGAGTTAGAGATCGATACCAAAAACCGATGAAGGCACCTCTCTAGTCTCCAAACCAATGGTGGTCCTCCCCACCAAACTCCCCTTGAAAGTGATGCATCCAAATTTGTTTTCTCTTAAGCACGGAACGCATCCACTCCAAGGCACCGCTACTCTTACGTGATGCGAGAGCCCACACCTACATCAAATACATGAGGGGTGGTCTTTGGTACCCATTTCCTGTTGGGTCCATAGGGGTTAGTATCTTTCCTAACCCAAACACGATTATTTGCTAAATTTTCAATATGTAAACGATCATAGCAAAATCTCGCAAGGTGGCCTTTTTGACCACAATGTGTACAAGTGTACACATGAGCATACATGTGTTAGTGGTGACCGTGGGAAGCATGTATATGCCGTGGAGAGTGTGCATGCAAAGATGGAACTTGTTTCTTTCGAACCAAGGTTTCCAAGCGTGTATGATTCAAAGCACATTGGCTCGAAGTGGAGCCCAAACAATCAACACTTTTCTTTAAAACATTTATATCATTTTCAATACTTAAAGATAAAGCGGAGCATGCAATAGATGTGCTAGGTGAGTCTACACTAGCATGGCAAACAGGAGAATCTATATCAATTTTTAAAGATTCATTTTTCTTCAAAACTAAATCCAATTCTTTTGTAATAAAATCAATTTCATTTTTCAATGAAAGGTTATCTTTAAAAGAAAATCCAATTTTGAAGATAAAACCTCATTGTTTTTCACAACATCATCACAATCATTTTTGCTTTTCAAAAATCAATCTCTTTTAGGGCAAGGTCTAGTTGAGATCTTAGTGAGTCACGTTCACTAGTAATCTCTTCCTTCTCTTGCAAAACCGATTCAAAACTTGAACATAAATACTTCATTTCTTCTTTTAGTTCAGGATTATTCTTTCTCAACAAATCATGTTTTTCCAAAAATTTTCAAGCTTTTGAGCAAGTTCCATATTCAATGTTTGAACTTCAAAACAACCATGGCAATAGGAACTAGAGCTATCATCTAGTTAGGAATCCGATTGTACCTCAAGGAAGTTTTTCCCTTGGACCATGAGGCAATGCTCGTCGGACTTGTCTCTCCTAAATCTCCTCAACTTGTTAATGATCCTTGGAAGCTCGGGAGATGTCAAAATGCTCCAAACTGCAAAAGCCGAATCATAATGATCAAACACATGTAGAAATCTTCATTAAGAGATGCTCTAAGTGTTCTAAGTGCAAGTGCATTGGCCTTCTTATGCTTGCTAGCACTAGGGTAGGATTCTTGAGTAGTGGCTTGATAAACTAGATGTCCTAGGCTTTTTAAATGACTACTCATCTTGACCTTCCAAAGATCATGTCTAGAAAAATCAAACATAGGAGGGCTATCCATGAGTGCAAACTATATGTGTGCAAATGAACAATGCAAATGAAGATTAGCAAACCAAGATCTCACTCCTAGGTGGTTAAACCTAAATATCAAGAGCGGAGGCTCTGATACCAATTAAAATCACCTAGAGGGGGGGTGAATAGGTGATAGTGCTAATCTAATGAACTTAATGCGGAATTTAAAAACTAATTGCAATTAACAAGAGATGCACACTCAAACAAGCCAAGCATATGAATATGAATGAACAATATGAATTGATGCAAGGCACAATATAGAGAGAGAGTAAGAGCCAAGAGATCAAGCGCAAACAATAAGATCTGTTTCGAGGTTCGAGCACCCAGCTCTACATCCCCGCCTTCACCCAGAAGGATTTTAAGTCCACTAGCTTGTCCACAAAGGACTCCCACAGAGGGAACCTCCACCGAGGATTTGGGGCAATACAATCATAAGGAGTACCCAACTCCTCTCCTTACAAACACAACCTCCTCCTTGGGGAACAACTCCAAGCAAACAAACAATCACATCACAACTTGAGGGATTAGCACAAAGCTTACACAAGGATCACCTCACAACTTGAGGGATACAACCCACTTGCACAACCTCCTCAACACAATGAGGGAAAGGCACAAAGCCAAGCAAATGAAGGGTTTACAACTTGGTGGTCTAAACAACAACCACAAACAATTTCTTTCCCACACAAAGATCCTATAGAATGAGATAGTTGATGTAGCTCAAGTGTGGAGAAAACCAATGGAATGGAAATCAAAAACTCAAAGAAAATCTTTGGGAAAAACTGGAAACAAAGATGAAGAAATTGAATCAAAATCTTTTCCCAAAAACCCTTTCTTGATTTTCCAAACCCTAGCAAAAACAACAAATAGATTGATCAATTTAAAGCCCAAACACTTCTTTGGATTACTGTGAAAACACTAGAGAATCAGGAAAAATTAGCACCAAAAATCTTAGAGAAAACCTCTCTTTAATGGGGTGTTTATAGCCCAAACAGAAAACTAGCCGTTAGGCTGATCTGGCAGCCTGACAGGCTGGCGGTCGACCGGTGGGTCGACTGCCAACGGTCATATTTATCACCGTTGGGCAAACCCGGCCGACCGCCCGGCCGACCGCACAGATACAGAGAGCAGACTTCTTGTTTCGGTCAACCGCTCGGTCGACCACCCAGATACAGAGAGCAAGGCTCTCTGATCCGGTCGGCCGACCGGCCGACCGGCCCTGTGTCTGCCGAACGTGCACAAGGCTGTGCACGTCAGTCGACCGCAACAGTCGACTGGCCCTTAGATCGGTCGACCGTTGCGGTCGACCGACCTGGCCTGTCAGCCCCAGTCTGGGTCAGAAACTGGGTCAAAAATATCTTAAAAAATCTTTTATCTTTTCTAAAAATCCCCAAAAATAGTTTTACCATTTTGTATTGATATATAAACTTGTGATAAACATTTTAACTCAAATATCAAGCATATGAAACTATTTTTGTGTTTTAACATTTTTACCAAAAATCAAAAACTGTATTTTCTAAAACTTGGATTTTTGAATAGAAAATACGTTTTGTCCAAAACTCATCCAAATACAAAAACATGATATTAAACACTTTGTAGCATGTTGCATATGGATGAAAATCCAATGTACAAGAAACATATACATATCCATGTTTTTGACTTTAATACCAAAATATGTTTTGTTAAAAATACCAAAACATAAAACACATGAATAAGTAAGTCAAAACTAAGTTTGTCTGAGAAGTTAACCATGTATGTATATAGAATAAATCTAATATACATTAAACCATGTAAACTTGTTTTGATCTATCTATTCATGAAACCAAGATCGGTTAAACCAAAAACGGAAAAACCAAAACCAATATTCAAAACATGAAACGTGTGTGTTGTGAACTTGAGCATATCATACTATTCTAATCTTTACAATTTGGATCTAAACACAAAACTAAACTATGGTACCGATGTCTACATGTAGAGCGCCGTCTCCAAGCCGACTCGATCCAAAACTCCTTGATCTACAGAGCAAGTGCTTTATATGATCTTTGACACTCGGGCTCTTGAATCAACATGTGAAAGCTTCCAAATCATCTTGTTGAAACTAATCACCTACTAATAACTTGATTAATGATCTAAAACTAAAATCACAAGATTATTAGTACACATAACTACATGAGTTAATAATCATCAAAACTAGAGTGGAAGGCCTCTGGGCCAACACCACTGTGCCAGCAGACGTGCACAGGTCTGTGCACGTCGGTCGACCGCCCGGTCGACCGGCATGGCCTGTCAGCACTGTTCTGGGTCAGAAACTGGGTTAGAAAAACAGTTAAACATATTTCTAAAAATCTTTTATATCTTCTAAAAATTCCCAAAATAGTTTTCTCATTTTGCATTGATATATAAACATGTGAAAAAATTTTCAACTCAAATATCAAGCAAGTGAAACCATTTTTGTGTTTTAACATTTTTACCAAAAACCAAAAACTTGTATTTTATCAAACTTGGATTTTTCAATAAGGAAATCTGATTTTTCCTAAAACTCATGAATAGGCATACCAAAATATGTTTGTTTAAGATATGAAGCATGTATGTATATAGAGCACATCTAATATACATAAAAACAAAGTAAACTTGTTTTGATCAATCTACTCATGAAAACCAAATCCAAGTATAAAACTTGTGTGTGTTGTGCACTTGAGCATATCAACTATACTAAACTTTACACATGGATCTAAAACACACTAAACCAAAACTAGGATACCTAAGTCTTCTTGACGATCTTCATCTTCAAGTTGACTCGGTCCAAACTCCGTGATCCAACGAGCATGCTATGAATGATCTTGACGCTCGGGCTCGGGAATTACCAAGTGAAGGCTTCCAAACTCCTCTTTTTGAAGCAATCACCAACTAATATCTTGATCAAAGATTTGTAACTAAAATTACAAGATAATTAGTAAACATAACTACATGAGTTAATCATCATCAAAACTAGAGAGGAAGCCTCCGGGCCAACAATCTCCCCCTTTTTGATGATGACAAAACTCATGGAGTTATATATGCATGGATTAAAGTTAAGCTTCAAAGAAGCTCCCCCTTAACTCATGCATAAACAAATAAACATAATGAATATGCAATGGAGGCTCTTAAACATGAATGCATAGATATGCATAAACAATAAAAGGCTCTAGATACACAATGAAATTGTTCAAAAACAAAACATGCTCTAGATACCAATTAAAATTAAACTAAATTAAACTTAATATATGCAAAACATAAATATGCATATATAAACTCAAAATCTTTCTCCCCCTTTTTGTCAATCATCAACAAAGGGGTAAACAATCAAAGCAAAACAAAATCTTCTCCCCCTTTTTAATACAAAGAAACAATCATCTATAAGGGGTAAAAGCAAAACCAAATCATTAAATTTTTCTCCCTTTTTTGTTCGAAACAACGAATCAACAAAAGGATTAATAAAAATAATGTTCTCCCCCTTTTTGTCTAAAACAAAAAATATCAATAAGGGGTTACAATCAATTAGGATATCAATTGAAAAAATGTCAAAGTAGCATCTTGATACCAATTGAAAGTAAACAAAGATCATAAATTGTATATGCGATATACATTCATGAAGAGGAAGATGTGAAGCTTCCCTACATAGATACATTACATGAAGGAGGGATGACAAGCCCTAATTCATATAACATACACTATGTAATGCATAAGAGGAGATGTGAAGCTCTCCCTACACACGTGTACCACATAAAGAAGAGATGTCAAGCTCTTCAATACAAGATACACTCATCATGAATCTATATGTAGAAGAGATGTTAAGCTCTCCTTGCATATATGCAATCATATCAAGACATTTTTAATATTTCTTTAAAACAAAATTTTGAATTTTCTCACTAAAACAAATTTGATACCAATTAAAAGTATTATTCTTTTTAAACATATGATACAAAATTGAAATTATTATTTTCTATCATAAAGCAAGGGAGTGGAAAGGTAAACCAAATACCAATTGAAATACAAAAACAAATTTTCTCTCCCTTTATGAAATACCAACCAAAACAATGCGTAGGCTTGAGACGAGATACCAATGAAAAGCAATTGAAAACTAATCAATTGAAACAAAATTGAAACTCAAGCTTTAGCATAAACACAAACATATATATGTATGAAAAATAGATACCAATTGAAATTAATATTCTTTGAAATGCAAGCATACATATATAAAAATATATGAGTATACAATAAAAGTCAATATTGATACCAATTGAAAGAATTTCAATGATACTAATTGAAACAACAATAATGATCAAGTGTATACATCATATAACTACCAACCAACACATGCTTATGTTTAAAAAATTTTCAATGTAAAGCATACACAAGGCATGGTCTCCCATCCAACCACCCTTGGATGGTAGGGGTTTTCAAAAATAGATTTGAAAAATAAGCTTTGTTTGAAAAACTCTACCAAAATGAAGAATACCGTAACTAGTTATATGAAAAACTTGTAAACTAGTACAAAATCCTTCAAGCAAGGAATAAAACAAAATTATTTTTCATAAAAACATGAAATTCACAAAATAGTCAACACTCATAATCAATTAAGCATAAATATGACTCATGAAAACAAACACATAAGTAAACAATAAATGTGAGTGTACAAATACAATGTGAAGATCATAATCATGAAAGATGGACAATAAGCTCAATATTCCTTGAAACATGAAAATATAAAAATCATCAAAACTATTTAATCTTCAAGGTATATGTATGTCCTATACAAACTAAAGTATACATACATATCCAAACACAACGAGTCCACAAAGATATATGCATGAAGGCACGTGGCTCAAAATGATGTATATGTATAAACAATAATTTGGATAAAATGGACATATACATGAAGTTAAACATAAACATAAAACAAATCTAAAAATAGGAATACAAGTTTAAAATGTATGGATCATCAAAACTAGACTATACTAGCACATCTAATGGGTTCAAATAAGCATTCAAGCTCAAACATATATAGATTTATTTGTGGCCCACTATATGCACAAATATATGCCTAGTCTTAATGAAAACTAACATCTAAACATGTAATCAACGCATGAAGTATAAAACGGGACAAAAATTAACATGATAAACATAAACATGATTATTAAGAAAATCCACATATTATTAAACCTATGATAAACATGATGGCTAAACAAATGGTGAGAACACAAAATAATAGTCCATATTAAACATGGGTGTCTCAAATACTATACATGTATGCCAAGGATTTAATAAACATGGCATTTTCATAATGATCATATAAACAACAACTCATGCTAAAGATAATGAACATGAAAAGCATGTAACAATAATAAGGAGTAAGAGACCGTTACCAAAACCTATGAGGCAACTCTCCATATCTCCAAAATAAGGTGGTCTTCCCACCAAACTTCCCTTGAAAGTGATGCATCTAATTGATTTCCATGAAGCTCAGAACGCATCCACTCCAAGGTACCGCTACTCTCACATCATGTGAGAGCCCACACCTATATCATAAACAAGAGGGGTGGTCTTTGGTACCCACAACTTTTTGGGTCCATGGGGGTTAGTATCATTCCTAACCCAAACAAATTTATTTGCTAAATTAGAAACATGTATACGATCATAGCAAAATTTAGCAAGGTGGCCCTTACGTCCACAATGTGTACATGTGTACACATGAGCATACATGGTGTGATGGTGTCCGTGAGGAACATGTGTATGTCGTGGGGGGTGTGCATGAATAAAAGATGGAACTTGTTCTTTCGAAACAAAGTTTCCAAACGTGTATGGCTCTTGGCACATTGGCTCAAGGTGGAGCCCAAACAATCTACACTCTTCTTTAACAAACAAATATCATCATTAATTCTAGAAGAAGAGGTACATGCAATAGGTAGACTAGATGAAGAAGCTACACTAGCATGGCAAACATGTGCATCCATATTATTTTTCAAAACAATATTTTTCTTTAAACAAACTTCTAAATTCTTTGAATAGAAATTATTTTATTTTTCAAGGCAACATTCTCTTTTAAAACAAAATCAACTTTTGAAGACAAAACTTTATTTTTCTTCAAAACATTTTCACAATCATTATTATTTTTTAAAAAATTATTTTCTTTTAGTGCAAGGTCTAGTTGAGATCTCAATAAATTCCTTTCATTATAGACCTCAACCTTATCTTGCAAAACCTTGTCAAGTCTAGAATGCAAACATTTATTTTCTTTTTCAAGGCCTAGACTTTTCTTTTTTAAAACCTTATATTTTTCAATCAATTTTTCACATACAATAGAAAGTTCTTCATTTAAAGCATGGGCATCAACATAATCATTTGAAGAACTAGCATCATCATCATCATCTAAGCGGGTTTCCGAGTGTACCTCAAGGGAGTCATTCCCTTGGATCACATAGCATTGTTGTGGCTCGGATTCTCCACTAGATTCCTCTTTTTGTTGGATTGGTATTTGAAGCTCGGAGGTGGTTGTTGTTGTCAAAATGTTCCACGCTGTAAAGGCGGAATCAATGTTAGAAACACGCATAAGATAATCTTTAGGAAGTGTGCTTCTAATAGCCTCAAGGGCTTGTGCATTGGCCCCTATATGGTTGCTATTACCAAGATAGCATTTCTTGGTAGCGGCAAGAAAAACATGCAATCCTAGGATCTTCAAATAACAACTCATCATGACCTTCCAAACATCAAGTCTAGAGATATCAAACATAGGAGGGCTATCCATGATGTTTGTAAAATATATGTGTGCAAGCAAACAAATATGCAAATGCAAATGGTAGATTAGCAAACAAGGATCTCACTCCTAGGATGTTAAGCCTAAAGTATCAGGAGCGTAGGCTCTGATACCAATTGAAAGTACCTAGAGGGGGGGTGAATAGGTGATAGTGCTAATCTAGAAACTAAATGCGGAACCTAAAAACTATTTTTGCAACACACTTAATACAACCAACAAGTGTAGCCGAATTCCCCGTGAAGGGCTTTGGACTAACTCCTCTTGATTCCCTAGATATGGGTTGAGGTGCTATATGAAGCTCTTGTGGTTAAGTATAAGTGAGGCACACACACAAGCAATCCAAGCATATAATAGATATGGCAATATGAATTAATGCAAGGCAACACAAGCAAATATGATATGATGATATGAAAGATGCTTTGCACAATTAAAAGAGAGAGAGTGTTTAGAGGCAATGGATCAAACGCAAACACAAAGATATGTTTCGACGTTCGAACCCCTAGCTCTACGTCCCCGCCTTCACCGAGAAGGATTTCTAATCCACTATCTTATCCACCGAGGACTCCCACCGAGGGAACCTCCACCGAGGAGGATTTGTACAACAAGGGAGTACCGAACTCCTCTCTCAAACACCGCCTCACAACCGAGGGGTAGGTCCGTAGCCAAACAACAACCAACACCTCTACGAAGAGGGTTTACAAACTAACTACAACTCCACCTCACCAAGAGGGAGTAAACAACAATCTCCACTTCTACCAAGAGGGAGCAAACCAATCACCCGATCAACCTCTACCAAAGAGGGATACAACGAAAGCAAGGGTGTTTACAACTTGGAGGCTCAACAACCTCAAACACTTCTCTTTTTTCACAAACAAAGATCCTAATAGAATAGGATAAAAGATAAGCTCAAGTGTGGAAAAATTAGAGTTTGGAAAACAAAAATTCAAAGAAAATACTTGGGAAAACTCTTGTAAAAGATAGAAATGAAGAACAATACAAATCTCCCAATTTTTCTATTTTCTTTGATTTTTCCAAAAAATTCTAAAACAAATAAGATGAATCCTTTTTGGCACAAAAACACTTTTGAAAACTTGTTTAAAATACTTGTATATCAGAGAAATTTTGGCTCTTCAAATCTTGTCTAAAACCCCAAGAAATGGGGTATTTATAGGCCCAAAAGAAAACTAGCCGTTAGGCTGATCTGTCAGCCTGACAGCTTGCGGTCGACTGGCCGGTCGACCGCCAACGGTCAAAAATATGACCGTTGGAGCAATCCGGTCGACCGCTCCGGTCGACCGCCCAGATATAGAGAGCAGAGCTCTCTGGTCCGGTCGACCGCTCGGTTGACCGCCCAGATATAGAGAGCAAGGCTCTCTGATCCGGTCGGCCGACCGGCTGACCGCCCACTGTGCCAGCAGACTTGCACAGGTCTGTGCACGTCGGTCGACCGCCCGGTCGACCGGCATGGCCTGTCAGCACTGTTCTGGGTCAGAAACTGGGTTAGAAAAACAGTTAAACATATTTCTAAAAATCTTTTATATCTTCTAAAAATTCCCAAAAATAGTTTTCTCATTTTGCATTGATATATAAACATGTGACAAAATTTTCAACTCAAATATCAAGCAAGTGAAACCATTTTTGTGTTTAACATTTTTACCAAAAACCAAAAATTTGTATTTTATCAAACTTGGATTTTTCAATAAGGAAATCTGATTTTTCCTAAAACTCATGAATAGGCATACCAAAATATGTTTGTTTAAGATATGAAGCATGTATGTATATAGAGCACATCTAATATACATAAAAACAAAGTAAACTTGTTTTGATCAATCTACTCATGAAAACCAAATCCAAGTATAAAACTTGTGTGTGTTGTGCACTTGAGCATATCAACTATACTAAACTTTACACATGGATCTAAAACACACTAAACTAAAACTAGGATACCTAAGTCTTCTTGACGATCTTCATCTTCAAGTTGACTCGGTCCAAACTCCGTGATCCAACGAGCATGGCTATGAATGATTTTGACGCTCGGGCTCGGGAATCATCAAGTGAAGGCTTCCAAACTCCTCTTTTTGAAGCAATCACCAACTAATATCTTGATCAAAAATCTATAACTAAAATCACAAGATAATTAGTAAACATAACTACATGAGTTAATCGTCATCAAAACTAGAGAGGAAGGCCTCCGGGCCAACACTAACTATATGCTATGCAATATGTACACCTCCGTCAAGATCACAACAATATAAGAACAAAATACAGTATATTGGAATGAAAATTGACACGTGCGTAGATGCAAATGTCTAAACTGTTTTAAAACATCCAATTTCAGTATTTTAGTTCTTAATTATTATAATGCACGGGTAACAAATATTAAAAATAGAATATAAAAATATACAAGAATTTACCCAACCACAAAAGAGCAAGTGTGGACTTCTGTAATGCTAAAACTTTAACCTGCACAAAAAAACAAAGAAGAAAAGTTAGCAAAAACGTGAAATCAAACCGTTCCCATCCTCGGCAACGGCGCCAAAATTTGATCGCGGGAAAACCGCGCACAAAAAGTGTATGTTTTGAAATCAAGATTTAAAGTGTGTGTGCTTTGGCTTCCTCGATACTTCTATTATAGCATAGAGGCTAAATTGAGTCGAATCCCCAAGGACGGGCGGCGATAGAAGATTTACCTGTTGATTCTCGTGCATGTTGAAAGTTCTTCAATGTTTGAAAGAACCAAAAGAAAGGAAAACAAAGAATGAAAGAGAAGCGCGGTGAAACACAAAGAAGTGGGAACATAGAAGACAAGATGTTTGTGATTTTAGAATATTTCTAAAACAAAGTGAAAAAGAAAGAAAACCCATGGCTACTAACTATTAATGACTCCACCAACATGCTAACCTCTTAGTGATAGCTGCCTTACATGTATCCTTGGCAATCACTAGTCCATGGTTCAAGAGCGTTTCAAAGTATGACCCATATGTTAACTTTCACATCCAAATTCAACCAACAAGTGCAAGCTATGTGATTGAGTTTGAACGTGCACACAAATACAGTATTTCAGAACTTCAAAATAGAGATGTGCAAGTGCTCAATTCTACCGCAATAGTAAGTGGCTATGCGGGTCGTGATCCACAATGAGGGACTAGCGATGGAAGCTTGTTTAGCAAGTTCTCTTTTATGCTACCATTAATGGTTAAAAATTCTTCTTTAGTTTTTTTAAAAGAAAAAGGAAAATTGTTAAAGTTGAATTAGGAAGAAGATGGTAGATTAAGAAGATGGAAAAATGAAAAATAGATTATATACAAAGAAATGAAAAAGAGTGATAAAGATGGTTGGTGCTTGTGATATTGAAATTAAAGAATGAAAGAAAAAACGATAACCTAAAAATTACTTACCTCTTCAGTGCTCATATACCTTGGATCCGTTGCGACGACTTACCTTGTCTTTGAAGGCAATCAAGCATGGCGTATAGGATCTTCCCCATTCTCGATCTACACTACGAATAAAAGGACAAACTATACTAGCAAGAGAAGGGTTGTTTACCACCATAGGCCATCAAGGGCACTTGCAACAGCTAAGCAGTCTCGAGGCTATCGGATTCTCTTGGATTGCAACACATCAGAGAAGAGTAAAAGAAAACAAGAGTAAAGAAAGAAAAAGAAACTTTGATTCAATTCAAATAACAATGAAAGAAGAGATCACTTACACTGGTGTCACCTGCAATACAAGCTTGCTCTCATTCCTCCATGAAAGTTGTCTCTCCTCTCAGTTACATAAAGAAAATAAAAATTACATAAAAAGAAAACTAAAAATCTAAGTTACAAACTACAAATTATCCTAAGTTCTATTCTCTGCTTGGTCGTTCTCCCTTGCCTTTGAGATTGTAGGTATTTATAGAAGAAATGCAGATGTTAGAGGAGTATGAAGATAGGAAAATCTGGCTATTTCTGAATTTGAATCCTCCCTTATCTCCAAACTTAATTTGATGTGGATATTTAGTTCTGATATGCAGTTTGTTAGCGTGTTGATTGCTGAATATCACTTATCAAATGACAGAATTAAAATAGTGATCAACATAAGATTGTAGCCCTATAAGTCTGCTTTCTGGATCATCTTGAATCATTAGATTTGAGATTCAGTAGCGAAAGTTATGATTCAAACACGAAAATGTATCCAGTTAGAATCTGAGTCAAACTTGCTTCATCTCATCCGTTGATCTTCTCTCTATCCATTTGTCTCTCTGCATTTGATATTATCCTTGGTTGATCTTTAGCTAACCAAAATGGATTCATAAAAATCTGAATTTTATCGGTTTCCATTTGGTGTTATCTTTCTGATTTGCTCTGATCTTCAGCTGAACATTTGCCCAATCCTTGATTTGTTCTAACTAGATATGGGATCATCCTCAGCTAACCAAATAGATCCAGTTAAATTTGATTTTAATTGGTATTTATTTAGTTTAATCCTCTTTCTCTTTATTATTATCTTCTGCAAAATAGATATTTAAGACAAGAAAATTAGTAGATTTATTATATGATAAATGTAGGAGTGTAATGAAAAGAATACAAAATATATGTACGATCACACCCCTACACCTATCTTTTGCTCGTCCTCGAGCAAAACTACAAAACTAAACTAAAGATTATTAGACCACTTTCGCAGGTCACGCGATTGCACTGAGCTTGTGCAACAAGCCGTTAAACCTCTAGGTTACCCCTAGAGGACGAGTTTTGTCTCGTGAGGGTTTTCAGTGGATTGCACCCACAAAATCTATAAAAAAAAGAAAGAAAAATGTTAATATTTTGAAAACACATTTGAAAGAAAAATATTTGAAATATTATTGTAAGATTTAAGTAATCTATAAGTTATAGGAAAACCGAATTTTTCATTCCTAAACTTAGTCTCTATTCAAAAATTTGTTATCAATCAAAGTAAGGAGTCAAATTGTACTTCTTATCTAGTCTATTACTTTACCCTAAGTCATATGCACCTTGTGATCGTGAAAATTTTGACTGAGGGTTCTTTATCTCTAACTCTTATGCCTTATTTATATATATATATATATATATATTTTTGGTGGTATTATTCCTTAGTTCTATTAGGCTTTCTAATCTGCCCAAGTAACGAGCCTTTTAATCGATGACTTCCAAACCAAACGGTCTTAGAACACCGGTGAGAAAACACCCAAGGACTTAAGTCTCGAGCAAACAAGGCCACAAAACTATGGATTTTATTATATGAACCACTTTTAGGCGTGAATACTTATGCTTATTATGCACAAATACCCAGCTTAATCAGAGGATTTTTTCTTCTTCTTAAACTTATCTAATATTCTTTCGCATAAATACCAAGGCTTAGTTAGGCCAAAGCACCTAGCTAATCAATAATTAGATTTGTTCATCTTTCATAGATATATTTTTTCTTTTTTTTATAAGGCATAAGAATCTTCGTTTTTTGAACCCTAAGTGTGTAAGTGTATGAAGTGTGCATATTTCATTAAGGTAAAGATCAAGACTAAATTACTTTGACAAATTATCTTCCTAACTCTAAAAATCAAATAAATAATCTTATTTTGACCAAGTTCATGAAATACTAATTTTGATTTTCGTATTCCTTAAATTGACTTAATTTCTTACAAAAAATATGTCAAAATATTGTTTCTATTTTCAAAAAGTTTTTAAAAGTAAAGAAAATGTTAACTTTTTTTTAATAAAAAGAAAAACCTTAGGTATGTTAGAACCCTCCCCCATGCCTATCTCATGCATTATCCTCAATGTATGAATTAATGCATAGATGTATGAAAAACAAGACAGGGAAGGAAAATACTACCTTAAGGTGGTGGTTCCGGTGGTGGTCTGATTGGTCCACGAAATGCGGCCCAATCGACTTTTCGTGGAGTTCGGAGGAGCCCACCAGAAATTTCTCTAATATAACCCACTAAAATGATATATACATGAATGATTTTTATTAAATATTTTATCCCATCTAATTTTCAAATTCCATAATTAATTTCAGAGTCAATTTTGTCAACCGCTTTGTCCCAAAATGGAGTGCGAAAAGATAGAATGATTGACTTGGACTCAGGAAGTACGGGAACTAATATTGACTCAGGAAAGTGACTTAAGTCAAGTAAAGGTTCAGGAGTCGAGATTAGTTCAGGAAGTGGGTGCAAATCAAGAAGTTCAAACTTAAGTCCACATTCATTTTTCAACAATGGAATGTGACTTAATATTGGTGATTCAAGTTCAAGAATGATAGGTGTGGGAATCAAAACTAACTCTAAAGTATTACTCAAGTCGGGTAACAAAACAGGAGTCAATATTGATTCGGGAATTTGAACTGGATCACAGATTTGGGAATTTAGGTCACATTTCTCATTGAGTTCAATTTCATAATAATGAGCCAATTTATCAATGGGACTTTTAAAATTATAAAATTGGTCAAGTTCAATATGATGATCATCAAAAATGGGCGATTCAATTTCATTATGAATTGGCACAGGATCCAATGTTGACTCAGGAAAAAGATTAAAATCAGGTGAAGAGACCGGAGTCATAATTGAAACAGGAAGTAGAATTGAATCACTAAGTTGAGGTTCATGTTCATATTCATTTTCAAGTTCAATTTCATGAAAGGGATAACAAAACTGTCAATATCACTTTCAAAATTTGGAGTTTGGGCAAGTTCAAATGATTGTGCTGAAATGGAACCTTGTGTTCCAAAACAACATGACTCTTCGGCTCTAACAGAATGGTTACCGACATCAGAACTGGCCAAACGGTTAGAACGTAGAGATTGGACCATCATATCTATGTCATGATTACGAGCATTTTGAGCCTGAGTCATGGCTTCAAGCATCTTTTCATAGTTAATAGGTTCATTGTTTTGTTGCGATTGGTCTTGAAAGGATGAAGTGTTATTTTGGAGTTGGTGGTAAAATTGTGAGTCCATCAGATTTTGTGATTATTGTTTGGACTCACGCATACTCATTTCCAAAATTAATTGTTTTCTATTTTGGATTGGTGGAACTGAGTATGAATCTTGGAAATATTGTGGATATGGTGAATAAGAAGGACAAGTTGGTTGAAAATTGGACTCGAGGGAGGTGAATCCCCACTGACTCTGTGAAGAGTTGAAATTATTCTGGAAATTATGGTTATAAGATTGGGGGCATGGGTTATATTGATTCAGATAAGACCAATCCGGCACACTAGGTTGGTTAAAGTTATGATATGTCGGGTTGGTAATATCCGAAAAGAGGTTGGTGTGTAATATGGATTACCATTAAAATTGAAAAAATTTTTGTTATAAGCCATATCACACAATAAAACACAAACAAAGAAAAAACAAACAAATAAACAAACAAAAAAGAAAAAATTCTAATCTAAGTTAGGGTAGACCTTTGACCTAGACGACTCCTAACTGGTTAGACTGTCTATAGGAGGTATAATGCAGACTTTGACCACAAGCTAATCAGCCAGGTCAGGGCAAGATTGGTGGGAGGTTATCCGTCAAAGACGTTCCTTAATTAGGTAACCACCAACCTTCGCGCTTTCGGCCCTTAATCCCCTTCCTAGACACTGATTTGGCAGGAGTCAATTTCCAACACCTTTCCCCCTTAGGATAATCTCCTAATTGAGTCCAAGATGTCCCTAGGGCTAACGTTTACTTATTTTTAGTTAGGCTTGGGTTAGTGAGTGAGGAGATTGTTTGTGGGCTAAGGGAGGGTAATGACTTCCCCACCTTATCTTGTTTATAGGACAAGCCCTTAAATCAATTTAGTGTAGTGTATAAGTATATAGAAAAAATTAACATTCAAGCAATTTTTCATACAAGAATGAACCTTATACTACATGCTTTGCACACATACCTTGGCTCTAGCACTCTTCAATAGTAAATAGAAAATGTAAACGAATTAGACACGTGCCTAAATGCAAGTCTAAACCGTTTTTAGCATTTAACAAACATCATTTTACTATTGAGGTTAGAAAGGAAGTACAGTGAGACAAATAAGAAAATAGATAGCTACAGATATTAAACTTTGGACTACAGCCAACCTGCAGAAAATATAGGTTAGTAGTTCACTCAGATTATCACATGAATGTAGCAAATCTGAGGGCTTCTTGGCTCTACTTTCTTGAGCAGAGTCCAAGGCCACTTATATGTCCACTGCAGCAAAGATTCCTTGTTGTCAAGCATGTACACCAAAAACAAAAAAGAAAGTTAACCAAAAATGTAAATCTAAAAAGAGAATAACTTACCGTCCCTCCCCGGCAACGGCGCAAAATTTGATTGAGTTTGAACCTGCACACAAATACAGTATTTCAGAACATTAAAATAGAGATGTGCAAGTGCTCAATTCTACCGCAATAGTAAATGGCTATGCGGGTCGTGATCCACAAGGAGGGACTAGCGATGAAAGCTTGTTTAGCAAGTTCTCTTTTATGCTACCAATAATGGTTAAAAATTCTTCTTTAGTTCTTTTAAAAGAAAAAGAAAAAATTGTTAAAGTTGAATTAGGAAGAAGACGGTAGATTAAGGAGATGGACAAATGAAAAATAGATTATATACAAAGAAATGGAAAAGAGTGATAAAGATGGTTGGTGCTTGTGATATTGAAACTAAAGAATGAAAGAAAAGAAAGATAACCTAAAAATTACTTACCTCTTTAGTGCTCATATACCTTGGATCCGTTGTGATGACTTACCTTGTCTTTGAAGGCAATCAAGCATGGCGTATAGGATCTTCCCCATTCTCAATCTACACTACGAATAAAAGGGTAAACTATACTAGCAAGAGAAGGGTTGTTCACCACCGTAGGCCATCAAGGGCACTTGCAACGGCTAAGCAGTCTCGAGGCTATCGGATTCTCTTAGATTGCAACAATTCTCTTAGATTGCAACACATCAGAGAAGAGTAAAAGAAAACAAGAGTAAAGAAAGAAAAAGAAACTTGATTCGATTTAAATAACAATGAAAGAAGAGATCACTTATACTGGTGTCACCTGCAGTACAAGCTTGCTCTCATTCCTCCATGAAAGTCGTCTCTCCTCTCAGTTACATAAAGAAAATAAAAATTACATAAAAAGAAAACTAAAAACCTAAGTTACAAACTACAAATTATCCTAAGTTCTATTCTATGCTTGGTCGTTCTCTCTTGCCTTTGAGATTGCAGGTATTTATAAAAGAAATGCAGATGTTAGAGGAGTATGAAGATAGGAAAATCTGGCTATTTCTGGATTTGAATCGTCCCTTATCTCCAAACTTGATTTGATGTGGATATTCAGTTCTGATCTGCAGTTTGTTGGCGTGTTGATTGCTGAATATCACTTATCAAATGATAGAATTAAAAATAGTGATCAACAAAAGAGTTTTAGCCCTATAAGTCTGCTTTCTAGATCATCTTGAATCATTATATTTGAGATTCAGTAGCGAAAGCTTTGATTCAAATACTAAAATATATCCAGTCAGAATCTGAGTCAAACTTGCTTCATCTCATCCGTTGATCTTCTCTCTATCCATTTGTCTCTCTGCATTTGATATTATCCTTGGTTGATTTTTAGCTAACCAAAATGGATTTATAAAAATCTGAATTTTATCGGTTTCCATTTGGTGTTATCTTTCTGATTTGCTCTGATCTTCAGCTGAACATTTGCCCCAATCCTTGATTTATTCTAACTAGATCTGGGATCATCCTCAGCTAACCAAATAGATCCAGTTTAATCTGATTTTAACTGGTATTTATTTAGTTTAATCCTCTTTCTCTTCATTATTATCTTCTGCAAAATAGATATTTAAGATAAGGAAATTAGCAGATTTATTATATGATAAATGTAGGAGTGTAATGAAAAGAATACAAAATATATGTACGATCACTACACTTAAATCATCAAAACTCAATAAGAGCAAGCATGAAATAAAGTAATGTTAGCTTGTTAGAGATTTAGATGTTAGAGTGTTAGGTCCATCATCATGAGCTATCAATGGCTCTTGCAAGAGCAAGGTCAAGTAGAGGCTATTAGGTTCATGTGGATTATCAAATAAGTTAGACTAGTTAGTGGTTAGTAGTTAGTTGCCATGAGATAAAAGATTAGCTAAACATGTAAACAGAGTTAGAGAAGAAAACAAAGATAAGTTAAGAGAGCACCTTTTATAGATTGTCACCTTCTATTAGAAGCACTCTTGCTTCCCAATCATGTACCACTCTCTCTCCCATTACAAGATCTACAAGAAATGAAAAATACAAAGGAGGAAGAAGAAGAACACTAACCTAAACTACCCTAAACTATAAAATGGAGATGAAACTACCCTAAAACATTACATATCCCCTGCTCTGAAAATCCCAAGGGGTATTTATAGGCACCAGGGAAAGGGGGGCCAGAGGGCAAACCCTGGCCCAAAGTACAGGCGCGGCCGCACCCGTACTGCCGCGGAAATATGCCCAGGCCATGTTTCCGCTACTCTTCTAGAGTCGCGCGTGGTGCTCACGCCGCGTGCTGTCCAGTTTGTTTGCTGTCAGATGCAGTTCCCGTTTCTGGTTTTGGGCCCCTGATTTTGACGAATCAGCTCTCCAAAGTCAATGGCTAGATTATAGGCCTTTAATCACACATTAATTGGTGATTTAGGGTCTTTTTCTTCATTGCACACCATGGACCTGATACATGCAAGAGAGGTATTATTAGCAGAATTTAATATTAAAGAAATGTTAAGACCTGGTATGAAATATGTAGTTTTAGAGACTAATCAGACCACTTGTTAGGTCATGCCCCTGTTCAACATCATTCTGAGTACATTTGACTCATAATGAGAGAACTGAGGAAGTTCAGCCTCGCTTTTGAGTCTCTGCAAGTCGTTGGTGTGGACTCGACTCTTCCGAAAAAGATTGATTTTGGCCTTTGCATCTTGCTGGGACCTCAATGAAAGATCCTTGCGCTTCACTGAGGCTTTGATACACTGTGAGAGATGATCTCACCGGTACATGCAATGATGTCAGGTTATTTATTGCTGACTAGGGGTCTCACCTACATTGTTACTAGTATCTGATGGCATGAAATCAAAAGTAAACACAGAAAAGTAAGCCAAATCTAACTCTTCATTAATATACCACTCGCCTACATCATTGGCGGTGTTATTCACATTGAGCTTGTTAATGCTCGTTACAAGTAGATTCAGCTCCCAAAGATATTCCTCTTCTACCTCTGGCTCATCATCAGCTTGGTTACTAGAGTCTAGTACCTTTGGCTGGGGATTCTCGTCTGTCTCTCGAGAATCCTGATACAGGAGGGAGTCTGTGAAGTAGTTCTCTACCCTATTGAATGGATGTCCTTTGGTGATCAACGTTCGTACTTTTTCATCTCTGTCAACATATTTCATGACTTGATGGAGGGTAGAGGGGACGATGGAGTTGCGATGAATCCATGGTCATCCCAGCAGCAAAATGTATGAAGTGTCAGCGTTGATAACATAACACATCACCTCAGATCTTACATCCCCAATCTAACATTTGAGTTTAATCTTTCTCATTGGGCACGTACCATTGGCGTTGAAACTGTAAATGGTAATTTGAGTGGCGCTCAATTGGTGAGTGGGGATTCCCAAGTATTGCATGACCCGATAAGGCATGATGCTCAACGCGGATCTCGGATCCACCTGAATGCAGCTACCTTCAGGCGATCAAATATACCTGTGAACTACAAGGGCTTATCATGTTTTCCCCTAACCTGCATGTCGTCTGGAGTGAAGGTTATGCAGGGGCATGCTGAGAGATGTTGAGGCAGTTTCTTCATCTTCCTCCTGTAGTTCAGCCAGAATCTGGGCCATGAGACCTCAGCATCAGCTGAAGTTTCTCTCAGAGCTTCTCTTGTTGACTTTGATAGTCTCAAAAGCTCATAAATGGTGATCCTGGCTGGAATGTTGGCCAGTTGAACTAAAACATCAAAGCGATAAGGTGCTAAAGATCCGTCTGTTGTGTCTTTCGGGAAGGCCTTGGCATACTGAAACTTCTTTTCCTTCTCCATGGGTTGCTTCGTGAATTGCTTTGTTGACTTTGGGGCAAGTTTAGGCAGATTTGCCACCATCTCGTTGTATTTCTTCAAGTACGACTGACCCGAGTGGGTCCCTGTTATAAGCGGCGCATTCATTTCTGTAGTAAGGACGAATGTCTTCTCCTCCGAATCAGTTAGCGAGGGGACATCGGTTTCTAATTCCTGGGAGGAAGCAGACACCGGATTGCAACGCGAAGCTTTAGCTTTGCCCTGGACTTCCTATTGGTAATAATAGTCCACTGTTGGCCTTCCACGAGGTCAGGATGAACCCACATGATTTCTCCCTGAGGAGTAGGAACAGGTACGAGACCTTTCCCCGCTGGTGATATGGATCTATATCTAGGATGGGAACTACTTCGACTAACATTGGAGGCTGAACCCCGAACTGAAGAAATGACGTCATATTTGCTGTCACTTTCTTCTTCTCCGGGCGAAGCTTGAGCACTTCGCATCAATCAAAGCTTGGAGAATATCTTTAAGGATATAACAACTCTTGATAGGGTGCCCAAGCATCCTGTGGTACAACTAATAATTGGGGTTGTCGGTCTTACCAACCTCCTCAGGATGTCTACTTTCAGGAAGCTTCAGTCTGTTACTTTTATTGAGTAATTTGAACAACAAATTGACATGCTCGTCTTTGAAGGAGTACTGCTTGTTGGCCCGTAGCTGACTTGAAGAGCTACCCCCTCTAGCTGGTTGAGGCTTAGAGGGAGACTTCATCTCTGTCGCCAGTGTGTTCTTTCTTTTAGCTTGAAAAGATGCTTCTGACATGCGCCTTGTCGACTTCGCAGATCTGAGCTTGTTTCTTCTACTTTAACCCTGGCGACGATCTCCTCTGCCTATTCGTCTTGCTAGACTAACTGCTTCCAGGTATGTCTTTCAGCTACTCCTATCTGAGGTAGGAGTGAGTCTTGCAAATTGTGACGACATGATTCTACTAGGGTGGCCTGGGTCATAGCACTTGGACATTGGAGTGCCATATTCTGGAATCTCTCCACAAATATTTTAACTGACTCTCCTTTCTATTACCTCATCGCTAGAAGAGTTGGCACGGTAATTTTTGAGTCATCTTCGAAGAAACGTGTAAGGAAAAGTTTCTCCAGATCACCTCAGTTCTAATGGAGCCTTCTGGGAGCTTCATGAATCATTCAAAAGCGATCCCCTTCATGGTGCTGATGAACAAAGATGCCAGGATGGCATCATCTGATACTACATTCCCTATCTGAGACTTAAAGTAGTATATGTGCTGGTTCGACCCCATACCATTGAAGGCCTAGAGGGTCAGAGCATTGAAGTTAGGAGAGTATAGGACAAGATCCCACTCAGCCGGGTACGACCGGACCACTCTTAATTTTTGTAGGCCTTTATGACTGGCAAGGGCTTCAAGATGCTATTCCAGTTTACTCATTCTTTTGGAATGAGTGCTCATATTTTCTGGGTTGCCTTCCTCTTCAGATGGAGGTTTGGACAATTCAGAGTTGGAATGCTCCTCTTCCTTAATATGTGCAGAAGATAAGTTTTCCCTTCCTTCTGTTTGCCTTTAGACTTCTTGGAAGGTTGATTGCACACATTTATTGCATTATTCTTTATTATATTTTCATATTTATCATATAATAAATTTGCTAAATTCCTTAGCTTAAATGTCTATTTTGCAGAAAATAATCATGGAAAGAAAGAGGATAAAATCAAATAAATATCAGTTAAATTCAGATTTAACTAGATCTATTTGGTTAGAGGAGGATGATCCCAAATTCAATTTGTTAAATTCAATTTTTGGTGAATCAAGTGGTTAAATATAAAGATTAACTGAGGATAACGTCAAATACAGAGTCCAAATCCAAAGGGATAAATGGATAGAGAGAAAATCAACGGATGAGATGAAGAAAATTTGACTCACATTCTAACAGGATACATTTTAGTATTTGAATCATAACTTTCGCTGCCGAAATTCAAATCTAATGATTCAAGATGATCCAGAAAGAAGACTTTAAAGGGATACAACTTTTAAGTTGATCACTATTTCGAATTCTATCATTTGTTAAGTTATATTCAACAATTAACAAGCAAACAAGCCGCATATCAAAATAGAATATCCACATCAGATCAAGTTTGAAGACAAAGGGAGGATTCAAATTCAGAAATATCCAACTTCCCTATCTTCATACTCCTCTAACCTCTGCATTTCTCCTATAAGTACCTGCAATCTCAAAGGCAAAGGGGACGACCAAGCAGAGAGTAGAATTTAGGCTATATTGTAGTTTATAACTTAGGTTTTAGTTTTCTTTTATGTAATTTTTTTTCTTTATGTAACTGAGAGGAGAGGAGACTTTCATGGAGGAATGAGAATATGCTTGTACTGAGTGTGGCACCGGTGCAAGTAATCTTTTCTTTCATTGTTATTTGAATCGAATCAAAGTTTTTTTTCTTCTTTATTCTTGTTTTTATTTGCTTCCCTCTATTGTGTTTTGTAAATCCAAATGACTCCGATAGCCTCGAAGTTGCCTTGCCCTTGCACGTGCCATTTATGGCTTATGGTGATGGATAGCCATTCCTATGCTAGTGTAGCTTGCCTCTTTATTTCATAGTGTAGATCAGGGATGGAGAAGATCCTATTTGATATACTTTGCTCACCTTCAAACTAAGGTAAATCGTCGATATGGGTCAAAGGTAAGCAGGCGCCGAAGAGGTAAGTAAGTTTTTTTTAGGTTTTAGTTTTCTTTTCTTTTAATTTTAGTTAGATCACCAACACCAACTATTTTATCACTCTTTTTCAACTTCTTTGTACATATTCACTTCCATTTTCTCCACCTTCTCAATCTACCACTTTTTCCTAACTTAACTGTAACTCTATTTTTCTCTTTCTTTTAAGAAGCTAAAGAGAAATTTTAACCATTAATTATAGCATAAAAGAGAACTTACTAACGAAGCTTCCATCGCCAATCCTCCTTGTGGATCACGACCTGCATAACCACTTGCCATTGTGGTAGCATTGAGTACCTTACACTATTTATTCTTAAGTTCTGAAATTCTGTATTTTTGTGTGCAGGTTTTAACTCAATCAAATTTTGGCGCCGTTGCCGGAGAGGGATGGTAAGTTATTCTCTTTTTAAGTTTTACACTTTTGGTTAATTTTCTTTTTTGTTCTTGGTATACAGGTTCAACAAGGAATTTTTGCTGCAGTGGACATATAAGTGGCCCTGGACTCTGCTCAAGAAAGCAGAGCCCAGAAGCCCTCAGATTTGCTACATTCTTGTGACAATCTGAGTGAACTACTAACCTGTATTTTCTGCAGGTTGGCTAAATTGTATAATTTAATATCTATAGCATTTATCTCCTTGTTTAACTCACTGTACATACATTTCTAACACAATAGTAAAAAGTTGATTGTAAATGCTAAAAAATAATTTAGATTTTGCATTTAGGCACGTCTCTATTGAAAATCACCTAGAGGGGGGTGAATAGGTGATAATGCTAATCAATGCACAAATAAAAATAATGTTG
Organism: Agave tequilana; assembly: GCA_038442645.1. NCBI lineage: Eukaryota > Viridiplantae > Streptophyta > Magnoliopsida > Asparagales > Asparagaceae > Agave > Agave tequilana. The sequence continues at coordinate 56,392 of JAVJIF010011637.1, forward strand.
CAACAATCTCCTAAAACAAGACTAGAAGCTGAATTCCCCGTAAAGGGCTCTGAACTCCTTCCTCGTGATTCCTCTGGATATGAGTTGGAGGTGCACAATGCAATCTTGTTGTATGGGACTTTGATTGACAAGATGAATGAAAACAAGTGAATATAGCAATTAAAATAGCAAGCAAGTAATAAGAGCAATGAAAGTAAAGTAAGAAGCAAGAGTAAGTAAACCAAACGCAAACACCGAGAATTTTTCCGAGGTTCGAGCACCCAGCTCTACGTCCCCGCCTTCCCCAGAAGGATTTCTAACCACTATAAGTTCACAAAGATGTTACAAAATACACCGGAGTACCCAACTCCACAATCTCAAGTACAAGTTCTCTCTTGGTGATTAAAAAACCAGAAACTCTCTTTTGCAAAACTCTTTTCCCTTACAAAAATCCTTGTAGAACAATGAGTAGGAATGAACCTCTTGTATGTAAGGAGAAAAGAAAAAGAAATCAGAGAGTTCTTGAAAATACTTCAAAAAATGAGAGAGAATTTCAGCACAAAACCAAGAAACCAAGCTCTTTTGAATGCCTTAAACTTTTGCAAATTTTTCTTGTTTTTACAACCTCTCCCCAAACACCCCTATTTATAGTAGAGGGCTAGGGTTAGAGATAAAACATACTTAAGGCCAATTAGGAAGTATTAGGGTCAACCAATAACATTTAAACACTTATTAGAGAGAAAAAGACAAAATAACACATGTTTAAAATTATAGCCGTTACTGTACAAACGGCTATTCCGGTCGACCGGTCGGTCGACCGAAGTTCAAAAATAAGAGCCGTTGCCGGCTCTCGGTCGACCGCCCGGTCGATCGAAAAATACAGAGAGCAAATGTCTTACAGTCAGGCAGGTTCCGGTCGGCCACCCGGTCGACCGTGAAACGTGCACACGGATACGCACTACTGCCAGAACCTCGGTCGACTGGGACGGTCGACCGGCTTGACCTGACACAGGGTCGGCCGACCGGACGGTCGACCGGCTCAGGTCAAAGGCCAAAACAAAAACAGGATTTTGAAGATAATTTGATTTTTAATAAAATATTTTTGAATAGGGATAAGTATAAAATATAAGAATGAATTTGTAGAAAGAAGATTGTATATTAAAATATTTTGTACATTTTATAAAGAATAAACTTAGAAATAGGATGTGTGCAAAAACGTGTGTGATAGAGCTTCAAACCTATTCACTATTCTTTAACAAAACTATAAACTAAAAACAAATCTAATTAAGTCTCTTGAGCAATCTTGAGCCATGCAATGCCTTGCTAGAGCCTTCTCTTCTATGTTCCTTCCTTGATGTGCAAAACGCTTTCTTTGCTTCATGAATCTAGAAGTTCTTGCAATAGCTAAGCAATGGCCTCCAAATATGGTACTAACCTGAAACTTATCTTGAACAAATAGCTCTTATTTGTTTGGTTATCATCAAAACTCTAAACAAATGGAGAGTCTAACCTTTGGGCTAACAATCTTCCCCTTTTTGATGATGACAAAACAAATAGGCTATGAACAAAAATATAGGGGAGAGAAAGCTCCCCCTCAAATTATGCTATATTAAACAAAGAAAAACAATGTAATTTGTAATTTGCAAGTAAACATCATGAAACCAAAAACCATAAACACCATGAGATATAAAACACTTGCAAAACACTTAATCACAAATTACAAGAATTCATGAAAACACATCAAACACTAAAAACATATATAAACTCATATGGAACCAAAACCATATGAACTCATATTTTCATACATAAACTCATTCTCCCCTTTTTGTCATACATCAAAAAGGGTCAAGAAATCATTGTTATTCAATAACACAAACATTAAGTTCACCACATATGAAAGAAAATCTAGCAAAATCAAGTGGTTTAGTGAAAATATTGGCAAGTTGCAAATCCGTAGAAACATAATCAATATCTATATCTCCTTTCTCAAAATGATCTCTAAGAAAGTGATATCTAATCTCAATGTGCTTGGTCTTACTATGTTGATTTGCATTCTTAGTCATATGTATAGTACTAGTATTATCACAAATATTTTTATATGGTTATAATGCAAATCATAATCAAGGAGAGTATGTTTCATCCAAAGGACTTGTGCACAACAAGCCCCCGCCGCAACATACTCCGCCTCGGCGGTTGAGAGAGCTACGGAATTTTGTTTCCTAGAGGACCATGAAACAAGACAATTACCAAGAAATTGACATGTCCCACTAGTACTCTTTCTATCTACTCTACAACCCAAATAGTCGGCATCCGAATAACTCGTCATTGAGAAATCTCCGATTTTCGGATACCAAAGACCCATTCCAATTGTGCCCTTAATATAACGAATAATGCGTTTTACCGCAATAAGATGGGACTCTTTGGGACACGATTGAAATCTAGCACAAAGACACACACTAAACATTATGTCCGGCCTACTTGCCGTCAAATACAAAAGACTACCTATCATGCTTCTATACAATTTAATATCAACATTTTTACCTTGGTCATCCTTATCAAGCTTGATTGTAGTTGCCATGGGAGTGTTGCAAACTTTAGAGTCTTCAAGTCCAAACTTCTTTACGAGTTCCTTTGCGTACTTGGCTTGACATATGAAATTCCCATCTTGCAATTGCTTGATTTGGAGTCTAAGAAAGAAATTCAATTCACCCATGGAAGACATTTCAAACTCACATTGCATAACCTTTTCAAATTCCTTGCATAAAAACTCATTAGAAGATCCAAAAATTATATCATCAACATAAATTTGCACAATTAAAATGTCATTATCAACATGCTTAGTAAAAAGAGTTGTGTCTACTTTGCCTTTAACAAAATCATTTGAAATGAGAAAACTAGAAAGCCTTTCATACCAAGCTCTTGGAGCTTGTTTCAATCCATACAAAGCTTTATCAAGTTTAAAAACAAAACTAGGATGAACATGATCAACAAAACCGGGAGGTTGTTCAACATAAACTTCTTCATTTATAAAACCATTCAAAAATGCACTTTTCACATCCATTTGAAAAAGTTTAAAATTTTTAAATGATGCAAAAGCTAGTGTCATCCGTATGGCTTCAAGTCGTGCTACGGGTGCAAAGGTCTCCTCAAAGTCAATTCCCTCAAGTTGAGTGTAACCTTGGGCCACTAACCTAGCTTTATTCCTAATGACATTACCGGACTCATCCATCTTGTTTCTAAAGATCCACTTAGCACCAATTATTGGTCTATCATGGGGCCTAGGAATAAGGTGCCAACTTGGTTGCGCTCAAATTGATTGAGTTTCTCTTGCATGGCTAGCAACCAATATGAGTCCGCCTCGGCTTCGAGGATGCTTTTGGGTTCAAAATGAGAAATGAAAGCAAAGTTACCACATAAGTCATGGAGTTTGGAGCGAGTTGTTACCCCTTTAGATGCATCACCTAAGATGAGCTCCTTGGGGTGATTTGTAGCATATCTCCAAGTTTTAGGAAGCGGTTGAGAGCTTTCCTCTTTATCCTCTAGAACATCACCAATGGATTCTTGCTTTTCTTCTTGAGCGGCTGAGTCCTTCAAGGATAGTCTCTCCATGTCTTCACCTAATGGGTCAATCTCTACAACATTCTCAACAACCACATTAGATTCTTCAAATTTAACATGCATGGATTCTTCAATGGTAAGTGAAGATCTATTGAATACTCTATAAGCTTTGCTAGTAGTAGAATATCCAACAAAGATTGCTTCATAAGCCTTAGCATCAAATTTACCCAAGTTATCTCTAGTATTCAAAACAAAACACTTGCATCCAAAAACTTTAAAAGATGCAACATTTGGTTTTCTAGAATGATACATTTCAAAAGATGTTTTGGACGAATTCTTACACAAATAAATACGATTTGAAATATAGCATGCGGTGTTTACGGCCTCGGCCCATAAATTTGAGGGAGGTCATATTCACTTATCATAGTCCTAGGCATCTCTTGAAGTGTTCTATTTTTCCTTTCTACACTCCATTTTGATGAGGAGTTCTAGGACATGACATTTCATGCTTGATTCCCTTTACATCACAATAAATCATGAAGAGTTGGTTAACAAACTCACCACCTCTATCACTCCTTATTCTCAAAATCGAAAAACCTTTTTCTTTTTCAACCCTTTTTCGAAAAACTTTGAAATGAGAAAAAGTTTGATCTTTGTGTTCCAAAAAGAAAACCCAAGTGAAACCGGAAAAATCATCAACTAAAACAAATGCAAATCTACTACCATTTAAGCTCTTAGTTTTAGTTGGTCCAAAAAGATCCATATGAATTAATTCTAATGGCCTAGTTGACATGATATCCTTGATTGGTTTGAAGGAAGACTTGGTTTGTTTCCCAAGTTGGCACGCACCACAAATGCGGTCTTTCTCAAACTTCAAGCAAAGTATACCCTTCACCAATTCCTTAGAATTAATCCTAGAAAGATGGTCAAAAGATGCATGTCCGAATCTTCTATGCCAAAGCCAAGAATTTTCATCGAAAGCATTCAAGCATTTAGTAGAACAATCTAAATTAAGCATGTCAATGATATAGACATTATTGTCACGAAAACCGGTAAGAATACAATCATTGGTTTTAACATCAAAAATCTTGCAAGAAGAATCATCAAAAACAACTTTAAGTCCACGGTCACAGAGTTGACTAATGCTAAGCAAATTATGTTTTAAACCATCAACAAGAACAACATTTTCTATAATAGGAGATGCACCAATTTGAATGTTACCTATACCGATGATAGTGCCCTTGGAGTCATCCCTGAAGGTGACGGAGCCACCTTCCATGTACCTTGATAGGGTTGTAAAGTTATTAATATCCCATGACATGTGTCTTGAACAACCACTATCAAGGTACCAACGCTCCTTACGTCTTGGAGCCTTGGTGTGTACCTACATCAAACAATTTAGGACTTGATTTTGGTACCCACATTTTCTTGGGTCCTAAAGGGTTAGTGCCATGAACCCAAACAAGATTATTTGATCTATTTACTTGGTCATAACAAAACTTAGCCAAATGTCCATTTTTACCACAATAAGTACATCTATACACTCTACCATATTTAAAGCATAGTGAGTGTGAGACTTGTGAGCATGTGTGGATTTAGCATGAGTGTTGTGTGAAGTGTGAGAATGAGGAATCTTAACATGAGAAGTGTGCTTTTTAGAAAACATTTCTTCAAGTTTCTTAGTGTTAAAAGCACAATCTTTCAAAACCTTTTCAAAATCAACCATTTTAGTTTTTAAAGAAGAAATTTCTTTTTCATCAACCTTAGGAAATTTTGCCTTACAAGAAAAATTGTAAGCACTAAATTCTTCTTGGATAGAAATGAGATTGGAAGAAATTTCATCTTTTTCTTTAAAACCGTAGCAAGTTGATTTTTAAGAAAAGCAACTTCCTTTTCCAATTTTGAACACTCAATCTTTTTATTATCTTAGGTTTCGGAGAGTTCAACAAAAGCATGTATAAGAACTTCTTTACTTAATTCATCTTCTTCTTCATCAAGAGGATGAGAGGTTACCTTTGGTGTGTTTACCATGAAACACATGTTTGCCGTATCCACCTCATCTTCGGACTCGCTTTCCGAATCGCAAGTTGCTTTGTACGCTTTCTTTTCCACCGGCTTCTTTGGCTTGAAGGAGGAAGTCATCTTCTTCTTGAACTCTGGGCAATCCGCCATGATATGTCCGGGCTTTCGGCAATTGTAGCAAATAATTCTTCTCTCTTCTTTACCTTCAAATTTTCTTTGGAAGTTGAACTTGTTCTTCCGGTACATCCTTTTGACATTTCGCACAAGAAGGGAGAGCTCCTCATCTTCTTCTTCATCTTCTTCATCGTCCTCAAGAGTGGATGAAGATTTGAAGGCTATGGACTTCTTCTTTAGTGGAGCGGCCTCTTCTCTTGCCTTCTTTTCCATCTCATGGGTCTTTAAGTTCCCAATGAGACTGATGAGGTCCATTTCATCCTTGTCGTTCAATTCTTTCAAGGTGGTGGCCTTTATCTCCCATGATGAAGGAAGAGCCCGAATCACTTTCCGCACCTTTTGGTCATTGAAAATATCATCACCTAAAGAAGAAAGAGCATTGGTGATTTTAGTAAACCTTGTAATCATACAATCAATGGTTTCATCATCAATCATTTTAAAAGATTCATATTGGGACCTTAAGAGATCTATCTTAGCTCTCTTAACTTGTGAAGTCCCCTCGTGTGTGACCAACAAATGTTGCCTAATCTCATAGGTGGATTGGCAATGTATTACCCGTGTAAGGTCGTCCTCATTCAAGGCGGTTAGAAGAGAATTTTGGGCCTTGGAGTTAGCCTCATATTCTCTAAACGTAAAGTCGGTCCATGTGCTCTCATCATTATCGTGTACTACATAGGATTTGGTCAAGGATTTAGCTACTAAGCTACCTAAAGATTTCAAAAAGATAGTCATCCTAACCTTCCAAATAGGGAAGTTGAGTCCATCAAATTTAGGAGGGGTTTTGATGTTATCGGCCATATTTACTAGTGAATGACAAATGGAATGCAAACGTTGATTAGCAAATTTTAAGGATCTCTCTAAGGATGTTAAGCCAAACCTAGAGTCCAAGCTCTGATACCAATTGAAAATCACCTAGAGGGGGGGTGAATAGGTGATAATGCTAATGAATGCACAAATAAAAATAATGATGCAACAATCTCCCAAAACAAGACTAGAAGCCGAATTCCCCGTAAAGGGCTCTGAACACCTTCCTCGTGATTCCTCTGGATATGAGTTGGAGGTGCACAATGCAATCTTGTTGTATGGGACTTTGATTGACAAGATGAATGAAAACAAGTGAATATAGCAATGAAAATAGCTAGCAAGTAATAAGAGCAATGAAAGTAAAGCAAGAAGCAAGAGCAAGTAAACCAAACGCAAACACCGAGAATTTTTCCGAGGTTCGAGCACCCAGCTCTACGTCCCCGCCTTCCCCAGAAGGATTTCTAACCACTATAACTTCACAAAGATGTTAAAAAATACACCGGAGTACCCAACTCCACAATCTCAAGTACAAGTTCTCTCTTGGTGATCAAAAGACTACAAACTCTCTTTTGCAAAACTCTTTTCCCTTACAAAAATCCTTGTAGAACAATGAGTAGGAATGAAGCTCTTGTGTGTAAGGAGAAAAGAAAAAGAAATCAGAGAGTTCTTGAAAACACTTCAGAAAATGAGAGAGAATTTCAGCACAAAACGATGAAACCAAGCTCTTTTGAATGCCTTAAACTTTTTAAACTTTTGCAAATTTTTCTTGTTTTTAGAACCTCTCCCCAAACACCCCTATTTATAGTAGAGGGCAGGGTTAGAGATAAAACATACTTAAGGCCAATTAGGAAGTATTAGGGTCAGCCAATAACATTTAAACACTTATTAGAAAGAAAAAGACAAAATAAAATATGTTTAAAATTATAGCTGTTACTGTACAAACGGCTATTCCGGTCGACTGGTCGGTCGACCGAAGTTCAAAAATAAGAGCCGTTGCCGGCTCTCGGTCGACCGCCCGGTCGATCGAAAAATACAGAGAGCAAATGTCTTACAGTCAGGCAGGTTCCGGCCGGCCGCCGGGTCGACCGTGAAACGTGCACACGGATACGCACTGCTGCCAGAACCTCGGTCGACTGGGACGGTCGACCGGCTTGACCTGACACAGGGTCGGCCGACCGGACGGTCGACCGGCTCAGGTCAAAGGCCAAAACAAAAACAGGATTTTGAAGATAATTTGATTTTTAATAAAATATTTTTGAATAGGGATAAGTATAAAATATAAGAATGAATTTGTAGATAGAAGATTTTATATTAAAATATTTTGTACATTTTATAAAGAATAAACTTAGAAATAGGATGTGTGCAAAAACGTGTGTGATAGAGCTTCAAACCTATTCACTATTCTTTAACAAAACTATAAACTAAAAACAAATCTAATTAAGTCTCTTGAGCAATCTTGAGCCATGCAATGCCTTGCTAGAGCCTTCTCTTCTATGTTCCTTCCTTGATGTGCAAAACGCCTTCTTTGCTTCATGAATCTAGAAGTTCTTGCAATAGCTAAGCAATGGCCTCCAAATATGGTACTAACCTGAAACTTATCATGAACAAACTTATTAGTACCAATAGCTCTTATTTGTTTTGTTATCATCAAAACTCTAAACAAATGGAGAGTGTAACCTTTTGGGCCAACATCTATTTCATTACATTTTCTATTTACTATTGAAGAGTGCTGGAGCCAAGGTATATGTGCATAGAATTTAGTCTAAGGTTCATTCTTGTATGAAATATTGCTTGAGTGTTACTTTTTTCTATATACTTGTACACTGCACTAAATTGATTTAAAAGCTTGTCCTATAAACAAGATAAGGTGGGGAAGTCATTACCCTCCCTTAGCCTACAAACAATCTCCTTACTCACTAAATCAAACCTAACTAAAACTTAGTAGAAAATGTCCCTAGGGACATCCATACTCAAATAGTAAACTGACCTAGGGGGAAGTTGATTTGAATTTTACTCTTGCCAAATCGGTGACTAAGGTTGGGGATTGAGGGGCAAAACCCCGAAGGCTGATGGTTTGGCTTAATTAGGCCCGTCGCTTTTTCGCGGATACCTCCCACCAATCTTGCCCTTACCTGGCCGATTAACTTGTGGTCAGATTCAGCAATATACCCCCCGTGGACAGTCTAACCAGTTAGGAGTCATCTATGTTTAAGGTTTACCTTAATTTAGGTTAGATTTTTTTTCTTTTTATTTGCTTGCTTTTTTTTGTTTGTTTTTTTGTTTGACATTTCTTGTGTGATATGGCTTAAAAAAATAATTTTTTCAATTTTAATGGTAATCCATATTATACCCCAACCTTTTGTTGGATATTACTAACCGGTATATCATAACTTTAACCAACCTAGTGTGCCGGAATGGTCTTATCTGAATCAATATAACTCATGCCCCCAATCTTATGACCATAATTTTCAAAATAATTTCAACTCTTCACAGAGTCAATGGGGATTCACCTCCCCCGAGTCTAATTATCAACCAACTTGTCCTCCTTATCCACCTTGTCCACAATATTTCCATGATTCATACTCAATTCCACCAGTTCAAAATAGAATACCATCTCTTGGAAATGAGTATGTGTGAGTCCAAGCAACAATCACAAAATCTGACGCACTGACAATTTCACCACAAATTCTAAAACAAAACTTCATCTTTTCAAATCTAATCGCAACAAAATGATGAACTATCGACTATGAAAAGATGCTGGAAGCCATAATCAAGCTCAAATCGCTCATAATAATGACATAGATCACATGGTCCAAACTCTCCATTCTCACCGTTTGACAATTTGTGATGTCACTAACCATTCTATTAGAGCCGAAGAATCATGTTATTTTAGAAAATAATATTCCATTTCAACAAACCCATTTGAACTTGCCCAAACTCCAAATTTTGAAAATGACATTGACAGTTTGGCAAGTTATCCCTTTCCTAAAATTGAACTTGAGAATGAATAATCCTGAACCTCAACTTGGTGATTCAATTCTACTTCCTGATTCAATAATGACTCCAGTGTCTTCACCTGATTTCAATGTTTTTTCTGAGTCAACATTGGATCCTGTGCCAATTCATCATGAAATTGAATCGCCAATCTTTTATGATCATCATATTGAACTTGACTATTTCATACTTTTGAAAGTTCCATTAACAAATTGGCAAGTTATCATTTTTATGAAAGTGAAATCAATGAGAAATGTGACCTAGATTCTCAAATTTGTGATCCAGTTCAAATTCCTGAATCAATATTGACTCCTATTTCGTTACCCAACTTGAGTAATATTTTAGAGTCAGTTTTGATTCCCACACCTGTCATTCTTGAACTTGAATCACCAATATCAAGTGACATTCCATTGTGGGAAATGAATGTGGACTTGAGTTTCAACTTCTTGATTTGGACCAACTTTCTGAATCAATCTATACTCCTGAACCTTTACTTGTCTTAAGTCACTTTCCTGAGTCAGTATTAGTTCCCGTACTTCCTAAGTCCAAGTCAAACATTCTATCTTTTCACACTCCATTTTGGGGCAAAGGTGTTGATAAAATTGATTTCGAAATTAATTATAAATTTGAAAATTAGATGGGGTAAATTTTTAATAATAATCATTCATATATACATAATTTTAGAGGGTTATATTAGAGAGGTTTCTGGTGGGTTCCTCTGAACTCATTGGGCCGCATTCCGTGGACTAATCAGACCACCACCGGAACCACCACCTTAAGGTAATATTTTCCTTCCCTTTCTTCTTTTTCATGCATCTATGCATTAATTCATATACTGAGGACAATGCATGAGATAGGTGTGGGTAAGGGTTCTAACATAACTTGGGTTTTTCTTTTTATTAACAAAAGAAAAGAAAAAAATTAACATTTTCTTTACTTTTAAAAAAACTTTTTGAAAATAGAAACAATATCTTGACATATTTTTTGTAAGAAATTAAGTCAATTTTAAGGAATAGGAAAATCAAAATTAGGATTTCTTATACTTGGTCAAAATAAGATTATTTGTTTGATTCCTATGGTTAGGAAGAAAATTTGTGAAAGTAATTTAGTCTTGATTTTTACCTTGATGAAGTATGCATGCTTCATACACTTACTCGCTTAGGGTTCAAAAAACAAAGATTCCTATGCCTTATTTTAAAAAAAAAAAAGAAAGAAAAGAAAAAAAGTAATATATATCTATAAAAATTCTCTGATTAAGCTGGGTATTTGTACCTCATAAAGCATAAGTATTCACGCCTAAAAGCGTTCATATAATAAAATCCTTAGTTTTGTGGTCTTGTTTGCTCGAGTCCTTAAGTCCTTAGGGTAATTTCTCACCTGGTGCCCTAAGACCGTTTGGTTTGAGAGTCACCAATTAAAGGCTCGTTACATGGGCAGATTAGAAAGCCTAATAGAACTAAGGAATAATATCACCATAAAAATAAATATATATATATAAATAAATAAATAAGGCATAAGAGTTAGAGTTAAAGAACTCTTAGTCAAAACTTCACATTCACGAAGGTGCATATGACTTAGGGTAAACTAGTAGACTACATGAGAAGCATAATTTGACTCGTTACTATGATTGATAACAAAATTTTGAATAGCTACTAAGTTTAGAGATGAAAAATTCAGTTTTCCTATAACTTATAGATTACTTAAATCTTACAATAATATTTTAAATATTTTTCTTTCAAAATGTGCTTTTAAAATATTAATATTTTTCTCTTTCTTTATGGATTTTGTGGGTGCAATCCACTAAAAACCCTCACGAGACAAAACTCGTCCTCTAGGGGTAACCTAGAGGTTTAACGGCTTGTTGCACAAGCTCAGTGCAATCGCATGACCTGCGAAAGTGGTCTAATAATCTTTGGTTTAGTTTTATTGTTTTGCTCGAGGATGAGCAAAAGATAGGTGTGGGGGTGTGATTGCGCACATTTATTACATAATTTTTATTATATTTTCACATTTATTATATAATAAATCTGCTAAATTCCTTTTCTTAAATGTCTATTTTGCAGAAGATAATCATGGGGAGAAAGAGGATAAAATCAAATAAATGTTAGTTAAATTCTGATTTAATAAGATCTATTTGGTTAGAGGAGGATGATCCCAAATTCAATTGGTTAAATTCAGTTTTTGGTGAATCAAGTGGTTAAATTTAGAGATCAACCGAGGATAATGTCAAATACAGAGTCCAAATGCAAAGGGATAAATGGATAGAGAGAAGATCAACGGATGATATGAAGCAAATTTGAGTCAGATTCTGATTGGATACATTTTAGTATTGGAATCATAACGTTCGCTACCGAGATTCAAATCTAATGATTCAAGATGATCCAGAAAGAAGATTTAAATGGCTACAACTCTTAAGTTGATCACTATTTTGAATTCAATCATTTGTGAAGTTAAATTCAGCAATCAACATGCCAACAAGCTGCAGATCAGAATAGAATATCTGCATCAAATCAAGTTTGGAGATAAGGGGAGGATTCAAATTAAAAAATCTCCAACTTCCTCTATCTTCATACTCCTCTAACATCTGCATTTCTCCTATAAATACCTACAATCTCAAAGGCAAAGGGGACAACCAAGTAGAGAGTAGAATTTAGGTTATACTTGTTGGCCCAATGGCCTTCCACTCTAGTTTTGATGATGATCAACACTCATGTAGTTATGTTTACTAATATTCTTGTGTTTTTAAGTTTCAGATCATTAACAGGATATTAGGTTGGTGATTAGCTTCAACAAGATGATTAGAAGCTATTCATGATGATTCCGGTGCCAAAGCTTAAAGATCATACCTTTGCACTTGGAGAATCACGGAGTTTGGACCGAGTCTACTTGAAGATGAAGATCGTCAAGAAGACTTAGGTATCTAGTTTAGAGTTTGTGTTTTAGATCCATATTTGTAAAGCTTAGTTTAGTTGATATGCTCAAGTGCACAAAACACACACGTTTCATGATTTGGTTTTGGTTTTCATGAATAATAGATCAAAACAAGTTTACTTTATACCTATGTATATTAGATATGGTCTAGATACACATACATGCTTTAAACTTGCTAGACAAACTTATTTTGATTATCCTATTCATGTTTTGGAAAAATCAAGTTTGATAAAAATACAAGTTTTGTTTTTGATAAAATTGGCAAGACACAAAAATGAATTGATATGATTGATATATGTCTTGAAATTTTTATCACAAGTTTGGTTATCAAAGTAAAATGATAAAACAAGTTTTAGAAAAACATATTTTTAGAAAAACAGTTTTTATTGTGATTAAAACTATTTTTTAGATTTACTGTGAATTTATGGGATTTTTATTGAGTGAAAAGACCTATTTTCAAATCCCGTATCTGTGCAGAACTGAGGACTGGCTGACAGGCCAAGTCGGTCGACCGGACCGGTCGACCGCACCATAGGCCGGTCGACCGGGACGGTCGACCGACGTGCACAAGTCTGTGCACGTTTTTGGAGTCTCTGGGACGGTCGACCGGGCCGGTCGACCGAGATGAGAGTTCTGCTCTCAGGATGTTTCGGTCGACCGGGCCGGTCGACCGCTATTGCCCAACGGTCACATTTTTGACCGTTGGCGGTCGACCGGGCCGGTCGATCGATGCCTGTCAGAGCTGCCAGCTCAGCCTAACGGCTAGTTTTGTATAGGGGCTATATAAACCCATCTCTTTGGGGATTTTGGCCAAGTTTTTGAAGAGAAAAATTACCAGTTTTCTGAAGTGTTTAAAAGAGTTTTCAAAAGAGTTTTATGTGCAAAAACTTCTCTTCTTTATTTGTTTTGGGTTTTTGGAAAATCAAAGAAAACTAGGTTTTGGGATTTTGATTTGGTATTTCATTTTCTATCATATACAAGTGATTTCCCAAGTAGTTTTTCTTTGTTGCTTGTTTCCAAAAACACTTTGATTCCACACTTGAGCTATATCATCTATCCTAAACTATTAGGATCTTGTTTTTGTGGAAAATGAAAAGAGAAAAAGAAAGAGAAGAGTTTGAGGTTGTTTGTTGTAAACCTCTTTGTTGTAAACACCCTTTTATTTGTGAATCCCTCTTCGGTAGAGGTGATCGGGTGATTGAGTTGTATCCCTCAAGTGTGAGGTGATAGTGTTGGTTGTGAGCCTCTTCGGTAGAGGTATTGTGGATTGTGGTTGTTGTAGCCTCGGTGGCTTTGTAAGTTGAGAGAGGAGTTTGGTACTCCTCATAGTGGATTGGGAAATCCTACACGGTGGTGTAGGCGGGGATGTAGAGCAAGGTGCTCGAACCTCGAAACAAATCTTGGTGTTTGCGTTTTGATCCATTGTCTCTCTAACTCTCTCTCTTTACATTTGTGCAAAGCATAATTTCATACAAGCATCATACTTTCATAGCATTCATATTATATACATTGCTTGTGTTGCCTTGCATCTTTCATATTGTAATTTATCCTTGATTGCTTGGCTTGATTGTGTGTGCACATATTTCTTATTGCTTGGATTGCTTGTGTGTGTGTGTGCCTAACTTGTACTCATCCAACAAGAGCTTCACATAGCGCCTCAACCCATTTCAAGGGGAATCAAGGGGAGTTAGTCCAGAGCCTCGCAAGGGGAATTCGGCTACACTTGTTGTATTGTATTAGTTTGTGCATAATTTGCATTAGCTTCCGCATTTAGCGCACTTAGTGTACACATTGAGTTTCTTAGATTAGCAATTACACCTATTCACCCCCCCTCTAGGTGTTTTTCAATACTGTAGTTTGTAAATTAGGATTTTAGTTTTCTTTTATATAATTTTGATTTTCTTTATGTAACTAGGAGGAGAGGAGACTTTCATGGAGGAATAAGAACAAGCTTGTACTGAGGGTGACACTGGTGTAAGTAATCTTTTCTTCATTGTTATTTGAATCGAATCAAAGTTTTGTTTCTTCTTTATTCTTGTTATTGTTTGCTTCCCTCTTCTGCGTTTTTTAAATCCAAATGACTCCGATAGCCTCGAAATTGCCTTGCCCTTGCACGTGCCGTTGATGGCTTATGGTAATGCATAGCCATTCCTATGCTAGTGTATCTTGCCCCTTTATTTCGTAGTGTAGATCAGGGATGGGTAAGATCCTATTTGTCATACTTCGCTCGCCTTCAAACTAAGATAAATCATCGATACGGGTCATAGGTAAGCAGGCGCCGAAGAGCTAAGTAAGTTTTTTTAAGGTTTTAGTTTTCTTTTCTTTTATTTTTAGTTTAGATCACCAACACCAACTCTTTTATCACTCTTTTTCAACTTCTTTTACATAGCCAGTTCCATTTTCTCCACCTTCTCAATCTGCCACTTTTTCCTAACTTAATTGTAACTCCATTTTTCTCTTTTCTTTTAAGAAGCTAAAGAAGAATTTTAACCATTAATTGTAGCATAAAAGAGAACTTACTAAAGAAGCTTTCATCGCTAGTCCCTCTTTATGGATCACGACCCGCATAGCCACTTGCTATTGCGGTAGCATTGATGTTGGTTCCTCGCTCTGATACCAATTGTTGGTCCCGAGAGATGATGATAAATGCGGAACTATCTCTGTTGGCAATTATAGATCTAAAAATACCCAAGTCAACACAAAACTAAAACAAGAAGGATTAACGTTAAGCAAATAAATAACTTGCAATAAAAGGAAAAGTAAATCTCAGAAAGTTAGACAAACGCAAACACGAGAGATTTATCCTGGTTCGGTCCTTGTGACCTACATCCAGTCCCCAAGCCACCCGCTTGAGATTTTCCTTTATCCTTGATTTTGTACACCTAAAATCACAACCATGCACACCACTTGACAAATTCCCTCTGCCAAATGTGTACACCTTCTCTTCCACCAAGAGAACACACTTCACCTTGTACAACTGCCTCTACACCAAGAAGCTACCCGTGTACAATGCTTGCTTTGAGTATTACAACTTTACTATAAGCCTTGGTATTGTGTATGAACGTGGACAAGGTCTAGTATAGGAGAAACTTCAGAGAACTTCACAATGGAAATGACTTTTGGTGAAGAACAAAAGTTGGAAAATTCAGTTTTCTTGTTTTGACAGAATTTTTACTTGGAAAACTGAAGATTTGGATTGATGTTTGGCCTTTGGATTAACTACCCTTTATATAGTTGAAGACTAGGGTAAGTTAGGGTAGTTATAGGTGCCTTTTGAATGATTGAAATGTTGGAATTCGTTGCACAAAAGACCAGATAACGAAAACTGTCCAACAGTCAGAAACTGCCTATAGTCGACTTGCCTTTTGAGTTAGTCGACTATACAAGGCAAATTTCCTTCTATTAGTCAACTATATTTGGGTACTAGTCGACTTGGTCAGTAGACGTTGCATTGACAGTTTTCTGGTTAACTGGTTTAAGTCGACTGCAACTACTTATAAGTCGACTGGACCAGTTATTAGTCGACTAGGGGCAAGGGATTAGTCAACTTATAAAAGCTATTAATCGACTACATTGACTGTTAAGTCGACTAGTGCAGAAACAAAGAGTTGGGTCTGTTTTGACACAGGACTTAGTCGACTAGGGGTTTGGGTTAATCGACTATACAAGTTATTAGTCGACTTGGAATATGTATTAGTCGACTAATGGACATTGATATGGTGTGTGTGTGTGTGTCAAGGCTTTTTACATGCTATTTCATCTTTACAAAATACATCATATCAACTCTCCTTGGGACATCTTGATCATGTAGAACTCTTGATTCGTCATGTGTTAAAGCTCCAAATGAAATGCTTCACAAAGTCTTCATCGAAACATGTTCTAACATTCTCCCCCTTTTGATGATGACGCTTTGTGTGCACAAGTGCTCCCCCTGCATAAAATATGTTATATTTTCCTCCCCCTGCAGAAATTGGGTTATAACAATTATGAAAAGACTTTGTTCTCCCCCTGCAACAAATATATTAGTAAATATATATATATATATATATATATATATATATATATATATATATATTATATATATATATGTGTGTGTGTTCTTATTAACTTTTATATGGTTCCTGCAAGATAAACGTTAGATGGTACCAAACATAAAAGAACATATTAACCTTTAGGATTCCAAATCCATTTAGAATTTGATTTCCACCTGTTAATATACACATAGTTGCAAGAATCACATATATCATGAATGTATGAAGCAATATATGTATTTTTATCATGAAACTTAAATTCTTAGGAATCCATATAAACTTTGTCTTAATTCTTTTTGAAACATGATTAGACTTTCTTTTCACATATGGATTACTAACATATGAAGACTTTTCATTATATCCAATACCATAATGATTATCATGTCACAACTTCTGAAAAGATAATAAATCATTCAAATTTTCTTTTCCTTTATTGAACTTAGTCACATTTTGCAAAAGATCTTCATATTTCTTTTTGAAAACTGAAATATCTTTATCTAAAATAGAAATCCTTTTATTCAAAGATTTAGTTTCCTTTTTCAGAAAAATGTTCTCTTTTATAAACTTCTCATTTTCATTTTTCAAAGATGATATGACTTTTTCAAACTCATCTTGTTGAGAATTTATAGAAGATACTTGTAAAGCATAACATGAATTTTCCTTTAAAAGTTTTTCATTTTCTTTTGATAAAACTTTATTTTTCAATTTTTCATTTTTCAGATCAATAAACAATTCATGAAATGCATCAGAAAGTTCAGAAAATGATACTTCTTCATCTTCTATGGCAATGTAACATAGATTAACACGTTCAGTGGATTCTTCTTCATCAGAAGATGAGGAATCACTGTATTCTGATGATGCTTCGTAATTCTTCTTCTTTCTGAACTTTTTGCTCTTGTATTATCTTTCTTCTTGAGCAAAGGGCAATCCATCTTCATATGACCTGGTTTATTACAATTAAAGCATTTGAATTTACCTTGCTTTAGGAATCTCCTGAATTTCTTTGAAAGCATTGCCATCTCCTCTTCATCGTCATTGGAATCATCCGTGTCGGAAGATGCATGGAAGGCGAGTTCTTTCTTCTTTGAACGGTGTTGTCGTTCGTCCTTCTTCCTTTCTTCTAACTGCACTTCATATGCCATTAGATTACCGATTAGGTTTTCTAATGTCATAGTTAAGAGATCATTCGCCTCTTCAATGGCGGTTGTCTTCTTCTCCCATTCTGGTATAAGTGCACGAAGGATCTTACGAACTCTTTCAACTTGGGTATAGTCCTTTCCAATAGATGCTAATGAATTGGTAATGTCGATGAATCTTGTAACCATTTCGGATATGGTTTCATTCTCCTCCATTTTGAATAATTCAAACCTGTGGACAAGAACAGATATTTTAGATTCCTTAACTTTATTTGTGCCTTCGTGTGTTACCTGAAGAGTATGCCATATTTGATGTGCAGAAGTGGCTGTTGACATACGGTTGAACTCTTCTTTGGTTAAGGCACAGAATAAGGCATTCATCGCTTTGGCGTCAAGGTTCGCGTTCTTCTTTTGATCTTCACTCCAAGCGTTGTAGTTGGTTGTTGGCTTAGTGTACGATGCTTCTACAATGTTCCAAAGGTCGTAGTTGAGCGATTGCAAGTAGATCTTCATTCTACACTTCCAATAGTTGTAGTTGGATCCGTCAAATAGCGGTGGACGTTGTGTAGAATGTCCTTCTTTGAATTGGGATGATGAGAACTCCGTTGCCATCTTTGTTGTTGACTTGTACCCGCTCTGATACCAATTGTAGGACCTTGCTCTGATACCAATTGTTGGTCCCTCGCTCTGATACCAATTGTTGGTCCCGAGAGATGATGATAAATGCGGAACTATCTCTGTTGGCAATTATAGATCTAAAAATACCCAAGTCAACACAAAACTAAAACAAGAAGGATTAACGTTAAGCAAATAAATAACTTGCAATAAAAGGAAAAGTAAATCTCAGAAAGTTAGACAAACGCAAACACGAGAGATTTATCCTGGTTCGGTCCTTGTGACCTACATCCAGTCCCCAAGCCACCCGCTTGAGATTTTCCTTTATCCTTGATTTTGTACACCCAAAATCACAACCATGCACACCACTTGACAAATCCCCTCTGTCAAATGTGTACACCTTCTCTTCCACCAAGAGAACACACTTCACCTTGTAAAACTGCCTCTACACCAAGAAGCTACCCGTGTACAATGCTTGCTTTGAGTATTACAACTTTCCTATAAGCCTTGGTATTGTGTATGAACGTGGACAAGGTCTAGTATAGGAGAAACTTCAGAGAACTTCACAATGGAAATGACTTTTGGTGAAGAACAGAAGTTGGAAAATTCAGTTTTCTGGTTTTGACAGAATTTTTACTTGGAAAACTGAAGATTTGGATTGATGTTTGGCCTTTGGATTAACTACCCTTTATATAGCTGAAGACTAGGGTAAGTTAGGGTAGTTATAGGTGCCTTTTGAATGATTGAAACGTTGGAATTCATTGCACAAAAGACCAGATAACGAAAACTGTCCAACAGTCAGAAACTGCCTATAGTCGACTTGCCTTTTGAGTTAGTCGACTATACAAGGCAAATTTCCTTCTATTAGTCGACTATATTTGGGTACTAGTCGACTTGGTCAGTAGGCGTTGCATTGACAGTTTTCTGGTTAACTGGTTTAAGTCGACTGCAACTACTTATAAGTCGACTGGACCAGTTATTAGTCGACTAGGGGCAAGGGATTAGTCGACTTATAAAAGCTATTAGTCGACTACATTGACTGTTAAGTCGACTAATGCAGAAACAGAGAGTTGGGTTTGTTTTGACACAGGACTTAGTCGACTAGGGGTTTTGGTTAGTCGACTATACAAGTTATTAGTCGACTTGGAATATGTATTAGTCGACTAATGGACATTGATATGGTGTGTCTGTCAAGGCTTTTTACATGCTATTTCATCTTTACAAAATACATCATATCAACTCTCCTTGGGACATCTTGATCATGTAGAACTCTTTATTCGTCATGTGTTAGAGCTCCAAATGAAATGCTTCACAAAGTCTTCATCGAAACATGTTCTAACATTCTCCCCCTTTTTGATGATGACGCTTTGTGTGCACAAGTGCTCCCCCTGCATAAAATATGTTATATTTTCCTCCCCCTGCAGAAATTGGGTTATAACAATTATGAAAAGACTTTGTTCACCCCCTGCAACAAATATATTAGTAAATATATATATATATATATATATATATATATATATATATATATATATATATGTTCTTATTAACTTTTATATGGTACCTGCAAGATAAACGTTAGATGGTACCAAACATAAAAGAACATATTAACCTTTAGGATTCCAAATCTATTTAGAATTTGATTTCCACCTGTTAATATACACATAGTTGCAAGAATCACATATATCATGAATGTATGAAGCAATATATGTATTTTTATCGTGAAAACTTAAATTCTTAGGAATCCATATAAACTTTGTCTTAATTCTTTTTGAAACATGATTAGACTTTCTTTTCACATATGGATTACTAACATAAGAAGACTTTTCATTATATCCAATACCTTAATGATTATCATGTGACAACTTCTGAAAAGATAATAAATCATTCAATTTTTCTTTTCCTTTATTGAACTTAGTCACATTTTGCAAAAGATCTTCATATTTCTTTTTGAAAACTGAAATATCTTTATCTAAAATAGAAATCCTTTTATTCAAAGATTAAGTTTCCTTTTTCAGAAAAATGTTCTCTTTTAGAAACTTCTCATTTTCATTTTTCAAAGATGATATGACTTTTTCAAACTCATCTTGTTGAGAATTTATAGAAGATACTTGTAAAGCATAACATGAATTTTCCTTTAAAAGTTTTTCATTTTCTTTTGATAAAACTTTATTTTTCAATTTTTCATTTTTCAGATCAATAAACAATTCATGAAATGCATCAGAAAGTTCAAAAAATGATACCTCTTCATCTTCTATGGCCATGTAACATAGATTAACACGTTCAGTAGATTCTTCTTCATCAGAAGATGAGGAATCACTGTATTCTGATGATGCTTCGTAGTCTTCTTCTTTCTGAATTTTTGCTCTTGTATTTATCTTTCTTCTTGAGCAAAGGGCAATCCATCTTCATATGACCTGGTTTATTACAATTAAAGCATTTGAATTTACCTTACTTTAGGAATCTCTTGAATTCTTTGAAAGCATTGCCATCTCCTCTTCATCGTCATTGGAATCATCCGTGCCGGAAGATTCATGGAAGGCGAGTTCTTTCTTCTTTGAACGGTGTTGTCGTTCGTCCTTCTTCCTTTCTTCTAACTGCACTTTATATGCCATTAGATTACCGATTAGGTTTTCTAATGTCATAGTTGAGAGATCATTCGCCTCTTCAATAGCGGTTGTCTTCTTCTCCCATTCTGGTGTGAGTGCACGAAGGATCTTACGAACTCTTTCAACTTGGGTATAGTCCTTTCCAAGAGATGCTAATGAATTGGTAATGTCGGTGAATCTTGTAACCATTTCGGATATGGTTTCATTCTCCTCCATTTTGAATAATTCAAACCTGTGGACAAGAACAGATATTTTAGATTCCTTAACTTTATTTGTGCCTTCGTGTGTTACCTGAAGAGTATGCCATATTTGATGTGCAGAAGTGGCTGTTGACACACGGTTGAACTCTTCTTTGGTTAAGGCACAGAACAAGGCATTCATCGCTTTGGCGTCAAGGTTCGCGTTCTTCTTTTGATCTTCACTCCAAGCGTTGTGGTTGGTTGTTGGCTTGGTGTACGATGCTTCTACGATGTTCCAAAGGTCGTAGTTGAGCGATTGCAAGTAGATCTTCATTCTACACTTCCAATAGTTGTAGTTGGATCCGTCAAATAGCGGTGGACGTTGTGTAGAATGTCCTTCTTTGAATTGGGATGATGAGAACTCTGTTGCCATCTTTGTTGTTGACTTGTACCCGCTCTGATACCAATTGTTGGTTCCTCGCTCTGATACCAATTGTTGGTTCCTCGCTCTGATACCAATTGTTGGTCCCGAGAGATGATGATAAATGCGGAACTATCTCTGTTGGCAATTATAGATCTAAAATACCCAAGTCAACACAAAACTAAAACAAGAAGGATTAACGTTAACAAATAAATAACTTGCAATAAAAGGAAAAGTAAATTTGTAACACCCCGCTCCCGGAATACGTACTTAGTTGCGTATTCAGATTTTTCGACCGTATTTTTCGATTTACTTCTTATATTTGTTTTGTATTATGAATTATTGATATGATCGTTTTGTCTTGGATTTGGATTCGTGGACTCGGAGTCAGCCCTAGTCTGAACCGAGGGCCCGATCCCAGGGTATTGTTCGATTTGGACATTCTGGTATTCCGATTTGACCGATTTTAGTTTTAAACATCGTTTTTCAATATTCTAGATTTTCTATGATTTTCTTGAATTTTCCTTGATTAAGTTGTAAATCTTCAAAACCGGTGTCGACCAATACCGCTGATCGATTCCCGGATTTTTAATTCACAAACGGTTTGGAATTTCTAAAAGTGCCTTTAGACATTATTTCTTAAAATCACATTTCCTATCTAAATATTTTTTCTGAGGATTTTATGAATTTATGAAAATTCCACCGGTGTCGGTATCGACCGGTATCGCCGGAAGATTCCAGGATTTTTATTTTGAAAACTACATTATATTTTTCGAATTCGATTTCACCAAACATCTTAGAATAATATTTTCTATTTTTGAGGATTTTTCGGAAGGATTCTGGAACAGTCGATTTTCGCGACTATATTATAATATTATTATCTTTACTTTTCTTTCTTTCTTTTCCTTTCTTTTCTTTTCTTTTCCCACCAACTCCAGCGCCGGCCCAGCAACCCACTCCCCTCCACGTGGGCCCAGTCAACTCCCCATCACATCCCCATCACCATCACACTCTCTCTCCTTTCTTTTTCCTTTTCTTTCCTTTTTCCTTTCTTTTCCTTCATTCTCTTCTTCTCTTCTTCTTCTTCTCCAAGAGAGGACCCGCACCACCACCGCACCCAACTCCGGCCAGCCACCTCGTCGCCGGCGAGAACCCCCCAAACTCCGGCCAAGCTCCACCTCCTCCATCACCAACAACCATTCCTCCATCTCCTTCTTCCTCAAGAGTCATCACCACCTCCACCTTTCTCTTCTTCTTCATCATCCCCACAATCAACCTCCTCCATCACCATCTCCTCCACCCAAACACCCCCACTACATCACCCAACTCCTCTTCTTCCTCCCATCACCTCCAATTCCTCCACCACACCTCCAAACAACCACCAAACCCAAATCCACCACCACCACAAAAACCCAAACCCAACTTTCCCCCTTCCCTCTTCTCTTTGGGGTGGCCGGAGCCACCCCTGGTCTTGGCGCCGCCGGCGCCCTGCCGGCGGCCGCGGGCAGCCAGGGGCCCACCTGGGCCCCTGTGCGTGGCCAGAGAGGGGGGCAAACCCCCTCTCTCTCTCTCTGTTTAGGGGGGGCAGCGCCCCCCTTTCTCTTTGCTGGAGGGGGGCAAAGCCCCTCCTGTGTTCTGGTGAGGGGGCAACCGCCCCCTCCTCTTCCGGTGGCCGGCGCCGCCTGGCCGGCGGCCAGGCCGGGCACCCCCAGCCGGGGGTGCTGTGCGCGGGGACCAGAGGGGGGCAGCAGCCCCCTTGTTTTCTCTCTCTCCTGGGGCCCCCACTCACTCTCTCTCTCCCTTGACTTTTCTCCCCCATTTTCTCTCATCCACTCTCTCTCTCTCTCTCCTCCTGGACTCTCTTCCTCTCTCTCCTCAACTCCCTGTCTCTCTTTGTGACTTGCCGACGCGGGTCTCTCCCCCGCGTCTAGGCTATCCGTAACGCGGCCTCCGCGTTTATATATCGACGCAGCGTGGGGCCAACGCCCGCGTCTGTATCTCTCTCGTGTCAACACGACGCGGAGCTAAAGTCCGCGTCTGTGTTCTTCCTGTGCTTCTCCGTTGGCAAGACCTAGGGCCGGTACCCTCCTTTTGGATTGGGGCCGAACATCCCTTCGTCGGGCACAACAAAGGAAGCACCATCCCTCCTCTCTGTTTGTGTCCTAACGCGGATCACAACCACGCGTTTGAGGTATCTTCGCAGCGCGACTCCCGCGTCTGTGATTCCCGCGTCTGGTACTTTCCGCGACGCGATCCCCGCGTCTGCTCTTTCCCGCGTCTGTTATTCCTGCGACGCGACTCCCGCGTCTGCGACCCTCGCGTCTCACTGTCAAACCCGCGTCTCCCTGTATCTTCTCTCTCCTCTTCACTCCTCATAACTATATATTATTTTATGGCGCGTGCGCGAGTTCCATGGATTCCAGACTTTTCGGCTTTCCGGTGATTTAGGCGAGTGTTCTCGCTCTCGCCTCCATTTGGGTTTCCGCTTCGTCGGGTCGATATGTATTCCATTTCATGTATTATGTATTGGGCTGAGTCCCTGTATTTGTGTATGGCCGAGTGCCAGTATCTGGACATGTATTGCTCTGTGATGAATGCTTGTACTAGGGTAGTTTCGTTCCTGTACATATACCATGCCTGTGATGTACTTGCTGCTTTATAACATGTGGTACTAACATTGCAGGTCTCTCAGCTTGCAGACTCCGGTCGCTCACTATCTCGAAAGAGAGGTGATTGGGACCGGCAGGTCTTCCCGTTATGCAGCCTCCGGTCACTCACTATCTCGAAAGAGAGGTGATTGGGGCCGGCAGGTCTCTCGGTATTCAGCCTCCGGTTCCTCACTATCTCGTCAGAGACGTGATTGGGACCGACAGGTCTTTCGGCTTCGCCTGGTTATCATGACCAGCGTTCAGCGCTTTACCTCTAGAATCGTCTAGGCGGGATGCTGCCGGACTTCCTACTCGCACTTCAAGCCGAGTTGTTCCGGTAACCTTGCCAGACGCTCCAGGGATAAATCCTGCTTGCTGTCTGTATCCCAGCTTGCTCAGCTCCGCTTAGTTGTGCTCAGCTACTGCTTTACTACATGCTAATGCCTGTCTCCTGTTTATACTACTTGTCATTTACATGATACCTTTTAACACATGTATATCACCCGACAACTGATTTGTTATCATCTAGCACTTGACATGTTACCACTTGGCAAGACCCCTTGTTATGACATGACTTGCCACCAGACTACTATCAACCTCTTGACACGATTGATTACCTGTCTCCTGTTATGCCTGTTATGTACCCCTGTCATATTAATACTTGACTTGTGATTATCACATTACGGGAATCCTGCCTTGTTATCCTGAATGGAACTAAGTGCCACATGGAACAAAGTGCCACACCATACACGGTGGGGGCCACCTCTTGAATCTGTGGGGGCCACCTCTAGAATCCATCCCCTCAGAACAAAGTGCCACATGGAACAAAGTGCCACACCATACACGGTGGGGGCCACCTCTTGAATCTGTGGGGGCCACCTCTTGAATCTGTAGGGCCATTTCCTGTCATGACCAGTTATTCCCGTAATCTGTTAATATTGATAAGTTATAATAAACAACTTGCACCTGGTTTGGGGGAAACTGATGGGCCCTGATTAATCATGTTCATGGTGGCACTATCGAGTCACGCGTGACCAAACACTTGGGGATCTCCTGGCGGCCACCAGGGATTCCGTGGGGTGTACTGGCACCCCTACTCCTGATTATTCCTGCCGGGTATGCACACGCCCTAGGCCTATTTCTATGGGATCTGCGATACTCTATTCCTGTTCGGGCGCCCATAAGTCCCGGTACCTAGCGGTACGTTCCGGCTCAGCACCGGATACTCCTGAACCGTTGTCCCGGGCATGCACGGGACCCATCCAGAACATGATCCATCGAACTTTATCAGTTTCCAAATAACTGGCTATATAAGTTGTGAGTGGAAGTATGTGGAATGGGACACATACTGAAGCTTGGAACTTAGGCGGCCCCAATAATAATAAGCTATGTGAATCTGTTGTGTTGTTTTGTAACTCGGATTGTATGCGCTTGGATTACGGTGACATGAGATAAAGGTATATAGATGAGGGTTTCCTTGTTTGGATTATTCCTTCGAGGTACTAGTCTCATGGAGCCTAACCTAAGTGTCTACGATCGGTTTTGCTCGTAATCGGATTTCCTGTTTTATGATGATTATATTATACCTGTTCCTACCTGCTATACTTGTATACACCCTTGTGCTTATCCTTGTTCACCACTTGGCCTTTGCCTACCACTCGCCTGGGGAGTATCATTTGACTCCCCTGGATTCTCATGTCCAGGTTTTGGAGCTTGGAGCATGTGGATTCTCCCTGTTGCTGATCAGAGTAGCGCAGCGGTAGCGTGGATCTCCAGCAGACTGTTCAGAACCACATCCTTCCAGGCCCCCTGCGTGTCTCTCGAGTTTTCCTTTAGTAAACTCGTGAGTGCCCTTTTTACTGTTTACTCTTGTGCATCCCCTGTATTCCCGCAATTGCGCCATTCGGGTGATGTAATATTATCGTAATATCGGATCACCTCTGGTGATAACTTTGTAATTGTACTCATATGTTGGAATGTATAATGCACCACCTACTTCCGTACTCTGATTCTTGCCTGTACTGATGCTTAGCGTATATACGTGAAGGTACTTCTGACTTGCGTATATACGTTGCAGTAATGTCTCCGTATCCGCCAGGATCGGGGCGTTACAAAATCTCAGAAAGTTAGACAAACGCAAACACGAGAGATTTATCCTGGTTCGGTCCTTGTGACCTACATCCAGTCCCCAAGCCACCCGCTTTAGATTTTCCTTTATCCTTGATTTTGTACACCCAAAATCACAACCATGCACGCCACTTGACAAATCCCCTCTGCCAAATGTGTGCACCTTCTCTCCACCAAGAGAACACACTTCACCTTGTACAACTGCCTCTACACCAAGAAGCTACCCGTGTACAATGCTTGCTTTGAGTATTACAACTTTCCTATAAGCCTTGGTATTGCGTATGAACGTGGACAAGGTCTAGTATAGGAGAAACTTCAGAGAACTTCACAATGGAAATGACTTTTGGTGAAGAACAAAAGTTGAAAAATTCAGTTTTCTGGTTTTGACAGAATTTTTACTTGAAAAACTGAAGATTTGGATTGATGTTTGGCCTTTGGATTAACTACCCTTTATATAGCTGGAGACTAGGGTAAGTTAGGGTAGTTATAGGTGCCTTTTGAATGATTGAAATGTTGGAATTCGTTGCACAAAAGACCAGATAACGAAAACTGTCCAACAGTCAGAAACTGCCTATAGTCGACTTGCCTTTTGAGTTAGTCGACTATACAAGGCAAATTCCTTCTATTAGTCGACTATATTTGGGTACTAGTCAACTTGGTCAGTAGACGTTGGATTGACAGTTTTCTGGTTAACTGGTTTAAGTCGACTGCAACTACTTATAAGTCGACTGGACCAGTTATTAGTCGACTAGGGGCAAGGGATTAGTCGACTTATAAAAGCTATTAGTCGACTACATTGACTGTTAAGTCGACTAATGCAGAAACAGAGAGTTGGGTCTGTTTTGACACAGGACTTAGTCGACTAGGGGTTTGGGTTAGTCGACTATACAAGTTATTAGTCGACTTGGAATATGTATTAGTCGACAAATGGACATTGATATGGTGTGTGTGTCAAGGGTTTTTACATGCTATTTCATCTTTACAAAATACATCATATCAACTCTCCTTGGGACATCTTGATCATGTAGAACTCTTGATTCGTCATGTGTTAGAGCTCCAAATGAAATGCTTCACAAAGTCTTCATCGAAACATGTTCTAACAATTAAGTACCTTACACTCTTTATTCTTAAATTCTGAAATTCTGTATTTTTGTGTGCAGGTTTTAACTCAATCAAAGGTGTCTTGGTCTTAGGCTTCTTCTTTTTATCCTCAAGTAATTGCAAAAGTATCTTCTTGACGTTGTTGATAGATTCTTGTTGAGCATGAATTATATCGAGTTGCTCCCTCTGGGTCTTGGCTTGCTGCTCAAAGCGCCTAGCCATTTCTTCAAGAGTACTTGCCATATATGCAAAGGCTTCTTTCTATATAGAAGAGTTCGAGGCCTGTGATTTTGTGATGGTAGAGTGTGACTCGCTCCTGGCTAGGGAACTGTAATCCATTTAGGCTATCACGCCAGTTTAAGTGCGGGTATGCCAGTACATTCCTTCCAGTTTGGTGTCAGACTCGTCAGAGCTGACTATTGACTGCTTCCCCTTAGTTTTGCTTGGTGTAATGCTTGGACCCACCACGTTCATAGTAACTTAAGAGTACTCTGCATTAGAGAAAGTTCTCCTTGCGCGAGAGCGATGACTTTTGGCTTAGCGAGAGACTGACGTAGATGATAACTGCTTGAAAATTGACTGTTTGCTTACATGCGAGCTGCAGTGGTTCATAGTAGCATAGTGGAGTGATTTGATGAACACTCCTCTTCTTTGTCAGGTAGTCCCTTAGATCTGTCGGAGGGGGATCAAAGAGATCAGCCTCGAGTCCCTGAGGATGAGGACTTTTCAACTCCCTTTTGACCTTAGTCATCAGAGAGCAAATATTAACCTTGCGTTGCAACTTCGAGCGCATGTCTCAGGGGCGCAGGTTCAGAGATGCGGAGTTCACCTTCTATAGAACAGACGCGGCTCTCGTATTTTGGCTTTGAGACATGGGTCTCGTGCCTCTGCGGAGAAGAGGCGCGGACCTGTGTAGCTGATTGTCACATCAGGCGACACTTAAGAGACGCGGACTTCTTAAGCCTCGCGCTCTGTTGTAGAGACGCGGGTCTCGTATCTCTGAGAAAGATGTGGACCTCCCGTTGCTGAACATTGATTAGTCTATAATTCAGCATTTTTATATCGCATTTTCCCCTTAGGTCAGTCTCCGATATGAGTCCGAGATGTCCCTAGGACTATCGTCTACTCAGTTATAGTTAGGTTTGGGTTAGTGAGTGAGGAGATTGTTTATGGCTAAGAGAGGGTAATGACTTTCCTACCTTATCTTGTTTATATGACAAGCCCTTAAATCAATTTAGTGCAATGTGTACATAAAAAGAAACACTTAAGAAATGTAAACAATTCAAAAGTATTCCTATACTACATGCTATGTACACGTACCTTTGCTCCAACACTCTTCAACAGTAGTGTAAAATGTAAATGAATTAGACACGTGCCTAAATGCAACGTCTAAACTTTTTTAGCACTTAACAAACATCAATTTACTATTGAGATTAGAAAGTATGTACATTAAGTTAAACAAGAAAATAAATGGCTGCAGAAATTTAGCTTTGTAATTCAGCCAACTTGAAAAAATACAGGTTAGTAGTTCTCTCAGATTGCCACAGAATGTAGCAAATCTGAGTGCTTCTGGGCTCTGCTTTCTTAAGCAGAGTCCAGGGCCACTTACATGTCCACTGCAGCAAAAAACTTCCTTGATATCTATCACTGCACACCAAGAACAAAAAAGAAAGTACCAAAAATGTAAACTTAAAAGGAGAATTACTTACCGTCCCTCCCCAACAACAGCGCAAAAATTTATTTGAATTTAGACCTGCACATAGAAAAATAAAGAATTTTAGAACTTAAGAATAGAATGTGCAAGTACTCAATACTACTACGACAGCAAGTGGCTATGTGAGTCGTGGTCCACAAGGAGGGACTAGAGATGGAAGCTTTTTAGCAAGTTCTCTTTCATGGTACAAAGAATGGTAGAAAATAAAAAATAGATGTATACAAAGAAATTGAAAAGAGTGATAAAAGAGTTGGGAGATTGTGGTGTTGGTGATCTAAACTAAAAGTTAAAAGAAAAGAAGCTAAAAATTACTCACCTCTTCAGTGCTCATATACCTTAAATCCGTAGCTACGACTTACCTAGTCTTTGAAGGCGATCAAATATGGCCTGTAGGATCTTTCTTATTCCTGATCTACACTATGAATAAAAGGGCAATCTAAACTAAAAGATGATTGTTCATCACCATAGGCCATCAAGGGCACTTGCAATGGCGAAGCAGTCTTGAAGCTATCAGATTCACTTGGATTACAACACATCAGAGGACAGTAAACGAAAATAAGAGTAAAGAAGAAAAAGAAACTTCGATTCGATTCAAATAAAGATGAAAGAAAAGACTTACTTACACTGGTGTCACCCTCTGTACAAGCTTGCTCTCAGTCCTCCATAAAACTCGTATCTTCTCTCAGTTACATAAAGAAAAGTAAAAAAATTATATAAATAAAAAAATAAAAACCTACACTAGAAAGAATGAAAAGCTGGTCTCAAATCTATCTCTGCTTGATCGTCCTCTGTAGTTTCTGAAAACCCAGTATTTATAGGCTAAAACCAAGTAAGGGAGAGCATAAGAAGATAGGGGGAGCAAACGCTCCGCCAACTGATTTAACACAAGCCGCAGAAACACGACTTTTCCAGCGTTTCTATGGCCTGTGGCCAGGTGGCCACACTCAAGGGGTATAGCTCTTAGTTCAGCGATTTTCTTTATCAGGTTCTGGATTTCCCGTTTCAGCTCCTGGATTTAACGAAACTGCCTTTGATCTTTGGCTTTAACCAACTAATTTGTAAAAATTTATTTTAACCGATTTTCAATCGATTTTATCTTCTCTGATTCATCTTGATCTACCCTAATCTTCTAATTTTGAATTAAGTCTGAATTAAATCAGAATTTTGATGGGCTTTGGGCTCGTTTCTCTTCCTTTACTTTAGTAACAGCCCTGCACATTATTAAATAAAAATAAGACTTATTAATAGGATTTATTAGATAATAAATATGGTAATGTGACAATATAAATGTAATATATGTGACATATCAGTATAGAAGCCATGCAAGAGGCCGAACGAAAATTTCAGGAATGTTGGCCTCCCCAATTCCATAATATTTTCAAGATTCATACTCAGTCCCACCTGTTCCAAATAGAAAACCATCAATCTTGAAAATGAGTATGGGTGAGTCCGAGCAACAATCATAAAATCTGATAGACTCACGATTTTTATCACAATTTTCAAAATAATCTTCATCTTTTTAAGCCCAATCGTAACAAAACGATGAACCAATCGACTATGAAAAGCTGCTTGAAGATTGACTCAGGCTAAAATTGCTCATAATCATGATATAGATATGATAGTCAAAACTCTCCATTCTCACCCTTTGACCATTCCTGATGTCGCTAGAGCCAAAGAATCATGTTGTTTTTAAAACTAAGATTCAATTTCAGTACACCCAATTGAACTTGACCAAACTCTGACTTTGAAAATCCCATTGACAGTTTGGCAAGTTATCCTTTTCCTAAAATTGAACTTGAGTATGAATATGATCCTGACCTTAACTTGGTAATTTGATTCCACTTCTTGATTCAATAATGACTCCGCTTTCTTTACATGAGTTTAATCTTTTTTTGAATCAGTATTAGATCTGGTGCCTATTCATCCTGAAATTGAATCACCAATCTTTTAGATCAACAAATTGAACTTGACTAATACCATATTTTTGAAAGTTTCATTGACATATTGGCAAGTTCTCATTTTATTTTTATGAATTGACTCAATCAAGAATGTGACTTAGATTCTCAAATTTGTGATCCAGTTCAAATTTTCTGAATCAATATTGACTTCTATTTTGTTACCCAAATTGTGCAAAATTTTACGGTCAATTTTGAACCCATACCTGTCATTGTCGAACTTGAATTACCAACCTTAGAAAGTTACATTCTGTTGTGGAGAAATGAATGTGGAATAGAATTTCAACTTCTTGATTTGGACCAGATTCCTGAACAAATTTTGACTCCTGAACTTTTACTTGACTTAAGTTAAATTCCTGAGTCGATATTAGTTCATGTACTTCCTGAGCCCAAACAATCATTCCATCTTTTCATACTCCATTTTGGGACAAAGGTGTTGATAAAACTGACTCGGAAATTATTTTAATAATTTAAAAATTAGATGGGATAAAATTCATAATAAAAATCATTCATATATACATTATTTTAGTGAGTTGTATTATAGAGGTCTCTGGTGGGTTCCTCTGAACTCCATACAAATTAGATTGGACAGCATTTTGTGGATCAATCAGACCACCACCAGAACCACCACCTTGAGGTAATTTTTCCTTCCTTCTCTATTTGTTTCATGTATACATACATTCACGATGCGTTGAGGATAATGCATGAGATAAGTGTGGGGGAGGATCTACTAACGTAAATTTTTTAGATTTTCTTTCTTTTTCACTTCTTTTCGGTTATTCTTAGAATTTTTCTTTTTGGTATAGGTTTTTTTCCTTTCTTTAAAAACTTTTTGAAATAAGGAACAAAGTTTTGACTATTTTTAAGAAAATTAAGATGATTTTAGAAACTAAGGAAGCCTTAAATTATGACAGCTTAAACCTAGTCGAAATAATAGATCTTTTTTAAGATTATAGGATAAGTAAGATAAATTGGAGAGATAATATTTTCTTGAATTTTTTGCCTTAGATAGTAAGCACTTCACACTTGTACATTTTTGGGATGGAAACAAAGACCTAAAATGCCATGAAGTAAAAATAATTATATATATATATATATATATATATATATATATATATATATATATATATATATATATATATATATATATATATATATGGTATATATGAAAAAAATCACTTATTAAGCTGGATAACCATACCTGAAGAAGCATGATTATTCACGCCTAAATAGTAGTCATAAGAAACAAATAATCTCCTATAGTTTTGAGGCCTTGTTTACACGAGTCTTTAAGCCCGAGGGATGTTTTCTCATCTGATGCCCTAAGACCATCTAGTTTGGGAGTCATCGGCTAAGGCTCACTACCTGGGTAAATTAAAAAGCTTAAGAAAACTAAGGGAAGAAAAAAATATATATATTAAATAAATGCCTTGATGGTTGAAATCTCAGAAATCTTCACTATTATAAAGTGCATACTATCTAGGTTTTATGAAGGATAAAATATTCAATCCAATTTTGAATTGTTACCTTAATTGATGATAAGATCTTGCATATAGACTGAATTTAAGGGAGAATAGTTTTTGGTGGACTTATGATCTTAGATCGCTTATATTTTTGCAAAAATATCTCAAAAACTTATCTCCCTATCAAAAGCTTTTTAAAACACTATCATTTGTTTTCTTACTTTATGGATTTTATGCGTATAATCAACTGAAAACCTCAAGAGACAACACTCCTCCTCTAGGGGTAACCTAGAGGTTTAACGACTTGTTGCACACGCTCAGTGCAATCGCGTCACCTACGAAAGTCGTGTAATAACATTTATAATATAGTTTTTCTTTTTATTGTTTTGCTCAGCACGAGTAAAAGATAAGTGTAGGGGTGTGATTAGTCTATAATTTTGCACTTTTATATCGCATTTCCCTATCGATTTATGAATAAATATCGTTTCTAAATCGTGTTTTAATCTATTTTGCAGATAATCAAGAGTCTAGGGGCAAAAGAGTAATAAGAGATTAATTAAATCCATTTTCAGGTAATTAATCCTAGAATACATTGAATCTAAACATTGGCGGGTGTCTGACAAAAATCTAGATGCAAATACCCGAATCCAAGAATATCTGGAAGGTTACCGAATCAGGACGAAGTCGCTCGCCAGAACTAGGGACCTAAGTCCCTGGTTTGGCCGTAAAAATGCGGTTATGACCGCCTTTTCGCGCCATATTGGCAAGTCACGTGTGGCCGCAAAAAACGCGACTATGGCCGTGTTTCCGCGGCCATATTGGCGAGCCACGTGTAAATTTTCGAGCGTGTCCTTGTCTCGTCTTCTGGAAGCTCCAATTGCCTATAAATATATATATCCCTGTAGAGACCTGAGATGGAAGAAGATGGAGAAATAGGCTAGGTTTTCTCTCTTTTAGTGTAGGTTAGTGTAGGTGTTCTCTATGACGGGTTAGATTTCCAGAATAAGGCACTCCTTGAGACTATGTGTCAAGGAGAATTTTTGAGAAAAGATGAGGATCATGGTTGGGACCTATGTGAAGCCTTAGCTAAGAAAATCATTCAGTGGGATTCTTGCCCAGAAAAGACTAACCCTACTACTTTCAGAACTGGTATGCATTCCATTGAGTCCTCTATAACTGTCGAGGCTAAAATCACACAATTGATGAGGAGATTAGAACTACTTGGGCTAGGGAGCTAAACTCAGTAAACCAGGTCAACCCAACACAAGTGATAAGTCCAAGTTGCACTTATTGCAATGCTTTAACCCACTTATTTAAGGAGTGTCCAGTTTACCAAGCTCAACAACTATTCCCTGACAGTATGAATTCAACCTATACCAGACCCAATCAAAATCCGTACTCCAAGACATACAACCGGGATGGAGGAATCATCCAACTTTTATTAGAGTCAGTCTGGTCCTAAGCAGCCAAGAGAACAACTTCCACATTAGTACACTGCTCAAACCCATCAACCCAATTTCCATCAGAGTCAACCAAATTTTCAATTGAACTACCAACACAATTTCCAACTGCTTATCAATATCAGCAACAAAATTATCCAGATAAAAGAATGTCAGATTTGGAAAGAATGATAGAAACCTTGTCAAAAACATAAACCTTAATGATGAACAATTATAACCAAGCTATTAATGGCTAGAGGTTCAAATAGATCAATTGGCCAACTCACTTAACGAAAGACAAAAAGGAACATTGCCTAGTCAGCCGTTGCCTAATCCAAAGAACCCTTCCCTATTATTGAAGCTGAGAACATAATTCTGAAATAATGCAACACTGTTTATATCCTGAGATCAGGAAAATAAGTTGTTAACAAGGTTTCTAATCACTTGGTTTCCAACAATATAGTATCAAATCCTCCTGTGAATCACCACAAGTGCTAAATGATCATCTTCAGTACCTACTAGGGTCTAAGACAATGATTTTCATTGACCATTCCGCCCTCAGGTATTTGATGCAAAAGAAGGACGCAAAGGCTAGGCTTATTCGTTGGATACTTCTTTTGTAATAATTTGATCGAGAAATAAAGGATAAAAAGGGCGTAGAGAATATGGTGGTTGATCACCTTTCAAGAATTCTAAATGCACTGGTAGAAATAATACCAGTCAATGAAGATTTTCCTTACAAACACATCTTCGTAATGTGTCATGAGCCCTGGTATGTGGACATTGAAAATTACATTACAACCAGGCAAACACCTTCAATGTTGTCAAGATAGTATAAGCACCGCTTTTTAACACAGATACTGTTCTTCATTTGGGATGAACCTATCTATTCAAATATGCCCTGATCAGATCATTAGGAGGTATCTTCCTAAGGATGAACATCACAGCGTATTAATATTTTGTCATGAGTTTGCTTGCGGGGGACACTTTGGTCCATGAAAGACGGCCAAGAAAGTCCTTCAGAGGGGTTCTACTGGCCCACTCTCTTCAAAGATGCTTACACTTTTTTCAATCTCTGTGCAAAATGTCCGATGACGGGTCGAGACACACGCAAAGATATGATGTCCCTTACACTAATCTTAGAAGTAGAAATTTTTGACTTGTGGGTCATTGATTTCACGGGACCCTTTCCGATGTCCTACGACAACCAATTCATTTTGATAACCGTAGATTATGTTTCTAAGTGGGCTAAAGCTGTTCCAACTAGGACAAATGACAACCAAGTTGCATCAAGTTTTCAAGGAAAAAAAATATCATTTCACGCTTCGGACCCCCCGTGTGATAATGAGCGATAACGGGAGTCATTTCTGCAGTCAGGCTTTTGAAGCCCTAATGCATAAGTACTCCATATCTCACAAATTATCCATGGCTTACCATCCTCAGACAAATGGACAAGTGGAGGTAACAAATAGAAAAATTAAACTCATATTGGAGAAGACCGTAGGACAAATCGTAAGGACCGGTCCATCCAACTTGTTGATGCTCTATGGGCTTATTGGACCGCCTATAAAAATATCCTAGGAATGTCTCCATATCGAGTTATATTTCAAAAACCATGGCACTTGAGCGTGGAGCTTGAGCACTGTGCATTATGTACGATTAAAAAAATGAATTTCGACTTAAAGAAAGCCGTTGACTTAAGAACATCGCCGATTTCTGAGCTTGAAGAAATACAAAATGAAGCTTATGATATTGCTCGAACTTCTAATACAGAATGAAACTCTTCCATGATAAATCCATAATTGGAATAATTTTGTCCTCGGACAAAAGGTTCTGTTATACAGTTCCAGGCTCCACCTCTTTCCCGGTAAACTGAAGACCTGATGGTCAGGAACTTATCTTGTGCATATAGTTTATCCCCTTATGCTGTAGAAATCTCTGATCCCAAGAATGGTAGTACTTTTAATGTCAATGGTCAAAGATTGAAACCATTCTACATCACCGAGCCTGAGTCACATGGGACTTTTGAACTGGGTTTTTGCGACACAGTTTACAAGTGACCAGGCCCTCCTCCTTAAAAAATTACCTGTCATTCATTGTAAATCTTTTGGGACCTTTATTGTAAATATTCTAAAATTTTCCTGTCTTTTACCTTAATAAATAAAAACAAAAGAAAAAATATATAAAAAAATAATAATGATAATAATAATAATATAGGACTTAATTGATAAATGACACCTAGGTTTCCTCTCTCTTATAAATATACCCAATTATTCACCAATAAATTCAGAGAACCCTAAGTAACTAATTTATGTTTTTACCTAGGGGCAAAAAAGAGAACACCCCCTTCTCAGGCCTCTATAAAACCTCTCCAACCCCACTCCCGTGCCTCTAACCTAAATCTGAGATCATATCTGAAGAGGAGAGATGAGCGCGCCGCCACCAAAAAAATTGCAGCCCCTGCCTCTTCCTCTAAGCAGTGTTTTCTCTGCCAGAGCTGTGGATCCGCGACCATCTTGGGGTTTCCAGTACGCCATGAAATTTTTTGGAGATTGATTTCCTTGTAGATCTCAGATCTATGACAAGCTCTGCATATCCCTGTGTGGATTGCTCTGTGCAATTCAATCTTTATTTCCCCCGCGTATTCTGGGGAAGTTTGTGAATCCTATCTTTTCTCTGAATTTCAATCATGGCACCTACAATTTTTGCTGAAAAAGGATTTTTCTAAGATCCTAAGTGATGTCAATGGGTATGGCTTCTTGATAGGATTAGGGAGTGGATTTGGTTCACTTTGGTTTATGATAATTCTGAGTATGAAGCTTATTATTGCCCTGAACTTGTTAAGCTCTTCGACTCTAGTATTGACCAAACCACTATTGATCTTGATACCCATCAATTCACTGTGCATCTAGCGATTGGGGGCATCATTATCACCACTGGCATGTTAGAGGACTACACGCAAGTCCCCAGAAACCCACATCATAACGAGCCCCTTCCCATAATAGAATACATGACCATCATGGGTGCTCGTTGCACAGAGCAAGACCGTGGGTTCAAAGCCAATACCACCTTCAGGAATGTACATTGTGTTGGACGCTGGATCTAATGCAATATCCTCGGCCTCAACACACACCACTTCTTTCGATAGACCTGTGCTACAGATTATCCATGATCTGAGATAAAGTAGCATACAAATATACATCAACACGATCTTGTTAACTATCTCATCACCAACTCCACACGAACAAGAGGTGCCAAATATTCGCATCCAGTATTACTGACTTGTTTGCGTAAGAAATTCTTACCAGACGATGTCTTTGATTCATATGACTGGGTATTTGTTGCACTAAAACGGGCAACTAGCACATATAACAGCTGTCAACATGCCGTTTGGACCCCTAGTGTCTCACCTGAGGATGCCCAAGCAGAATCCTCTTCTGAGGAACTATTGGAGGAGAATGATGACCTTGGTTTTTGGCAGCAGCCCTCGCCCACTGATTTTAGAGCCTTCATGTCTTCCATCTGGAAAGGCATGATTTTTTTTTTAAGGGCCAGATTAGGCTGAGGAAGTAGATGGAAGAGCACCACTCATTTGGAACAAATTGAAGAGGGTTTGCGGAGGTCACGGTCAGCCGGTCCAAGCACCATGGCTGGTCCGAGCTGTATGAGGGGGTAATATCTTTTCACTACCTTATTTCGTACATGTGTTTATTTGCATACATTGGGGACAATGCATGAGATAGGTATGGGGGGTGAGTACTAACTTAGATTTTGATTTTTTTTTGGATTTTAAGTTTCTTTTAGAACTAATTTTGATTTTTTTAAGATTTTAAGTTTCTTTTAACTTAAATATTAATTTTTCTTTATATATCTATAAAAAAAATTTCTTTGATCCATTTTTAAGAAAATTAACTGGATCTTAGGAATTAGGGAAACTATAAACTAGGATTTCTTGATATTAGATAAAATAAGAATTGTTGGATATTTAGGTTAAGAAAGAAAGAATAGAAAGATAATTAGATTTTTAATTTTTTCTATATATTATATACATTTACATGTTGAGTTTTATCAAAGACTTAGTACCTTTATTTATATAAAAAAAGAAGAAAAGAAAAGAATATATATATGTTAAAATAAATACTTAATCACCAATTAAGCTGGTTAGTTGTGCCTAAGAAGTATGACCGGTCACGCCTAAAAGTGGTTAAGTCCTTAGTATTTGTGGCCTTGTTTACTCGAGTCCTTGAACCTTAGGGATGTATCCTCATCTGGGCCCTAGGACCACCTGGTCTAGGGGTCATCGTAAAGGGTTCGCTACATGGGTAAATTAAAAAGCCTAATGAAGCTAAGAAAAATAAATAAGTGTAAATACGTAAAATTATATATATATATAAATAAAAGTATCATAGTCAAAGAATAATTCCTCATACATATAAATGTATATATATTAGGATTGATACAAAATCTGATGCTCTCTCTGTTTTTGAAACTTAAACTTAATTGAAAACAAAACTTCAAATGGAGACTTATAATGAGAAGGAATAGTTTGGGGGGGTAACCTAAAGCCAAAAGATCACTTAAAATTTTGCAAAAATGGATCTTAAACTTTCTTTCTTTTCTTTTTGAAAATCACTAACATGTTTATTTGGATTTTATGGGTGCAATCCGCTGAAAACCCTCAGGAGACAACACTCCTCTCTAGGGTAACCTAGAGGTTTAACGGCTTGTTGCATATGCTCAGTACAATCGTGTCACGTACGAAAGTGGTGTAATAATGTAATTAGGATTTTACTTTTTTTCTTTGCTTATTTTGCTCGAGGACGAGCTAAAGCTGGGTATGGGGGTGTGATTAGTGTTCAATTTTGCATTATTTTACATCATTTTCAGGCATTTTATCAATGAAAATAAGTTTCTTAATGGCTATTTCTCTTAAATTTGAGGTCCACTCTTTATGGAGAAGAAGGCCTAAATCCAAGTTAATTCAAGAATTTAAAGGAGATTAAAAGAGCCCAAATCAAAGAAGCCCTTATCTGTAATGAATTAGGGAATATCCTCGTGGTTCTAGAAGCTCCCACAGTACACCTGACCAGTAACAGAATGTCAGAGCAATCGCTGGCATAACGACAAGATTCTACCTCGGAAACACGGCTTTTACCGTGTTTTCGCGGCAAACCTGAGGCCGTTGATGCAGTGTTTGATCCTACGGTTATGATTGATAGCCATGAGCTCCTGGTGCCTATATAAAGACCCCTAGGGCCATTGTTGTAAGAGAAGAGGATAGCCATATTTTTTTGGAGAGGGGTTTTCTTTAGGTTTCTTTTAGTTTTCACTTGTAATTTTCTTTTCTCTTTTTAGATTCCAGAAAAGGGAGAGGTGAGAGTGAGGTCTCGGTAATTGAAGTGACTATCAATACAAAGCTCATGTTCTCCTTCCTCTAATTTCATGTACTTTTAATTCTTGCCATTTACTTTCAAGCTTTTAATTTCTTGCATTTTTATCTACTATGTTTTCTTCTTTGCTACTTCTATATGGATAACTAACTCTCTGACATGACTAACTAATCTCTAACACTACTAACTACTAACTCTTAGATGATGCTAACTTATATGATTCATTGGATGTTTATAATTTCTAAGTCTTGTGCCTAACAAGTCTCTTTAATTCCCAATGAAGATGAGTGTTGTTTGTGATCTTAATGAAGGTTTTGTGATTCCCTCCATATGATCATGTGTGCATCATTTAGAGCCCTGTTTCTTTAACAAGAGCCTTGATGGAACATGATGATGTGATCACCTTAGCATACTAACAACTTAATGTACTAGCTTCTTTTTTCATGCTAGCTAACCATGACTTTGATGATCTAATGAACCAAACATTCTTTTTATGCATATCTAAATTGTGAATCTCAAATTCTCAAATTTCATTCTTGTGAACCTATTGGAAGCTTACGATCCAAGGAGGCCACCTAACCAAGCTAAAATAAAAACATCTCCACATATTGGGACAACTCCTTAACTTGATGAAGTAAGATGGACAATATGCCAATGAATCTATATGAGCACAAGTGATTACAAAGCGAAAGTGATAAGAATTACCGTCTAGCTTTGGGCTAACGGGTCGTGTCCACGAGAAGGAATGCGATGAAAGCTTTACAGTATTTTGTTAAATAGCACGAAAGGTGTTGGTGTTTTTCTGGTTTTTTTTATATTGAAAAAGAGAATGGAGAGTAAACAATGATTGAAAGAAAGTTGAAAACTTAGAGAAGGCTTTGGAAAATGTGATCTTTAAAAAATGTGAAGATTGTTTGGTTGTTTTTAATATAGGAAAAAAGATCTGGGCTCACTATCTTACTACTCAACGATGTGTTCTTCTCTTGAAATTCTTAGTGCCTCAACTTGATCATAGGTAAAAACTTAAGCTTTAGCTTCGAAAGTCTTAAGCAAAGCAAATAAGATTGTTTGGAAAATTTAATCTTTTTCTTAAAAAATTCTCTTGAACTGAATGTTAATCATAAAGTTTCTTTCGAGTATGAAATAAAAGCAAAGCCAAGTGATTTTTTAAAGGAAATAGAAGTTTAGAAATTCAACCTATGCTCATGTGCCTTCAAGAACACTTTTCAAGAAGAAAGGCTTAGTTTGAGGCATACATATGTTTTCGTTGGGTTCTTTACATCAAAAACATTCAAAACAAGAGAGATCGAAGAGAGGACAATAGTGACCCAGAAAATAAGTTTAGCTACTCATGAATGATGTAAAACAAGACATACCCGTGAATTTGAGTAGAAGAAGAGAAAGCTTGATCCTTTATTGATGTCACTTCAATCTTCAGATACAATCACTCTATTCATCTCTCTCACTGGTATTTGAACAGAACTACAAATTAGAAACAGAGATACAACTTCTCTATACTATCTAACAAAGAACCTAAATCTTAAAATAAAGAGAAAACTAATTTTCGGTCCCTTTTCCTCTAAAAAATGCAGTATTTATAGGCAAAATCAAATTGGGGAGTGCGTACGACTATAGGGGGGCAAACGCTCCCCCAACTACTTCAACCAATCCGCAAAAACGCGGCTTTGGCTGTGTTTTCGCGGCCACAGTATGGCCAGGTGGCCAAACCTGGTTAGAGACTCTCCCTCGCTTGGTGATTCCCCTTTATCTCCTGCTGGTTTTTCCCATTTCAGCTCCAGGATTTGACAAACGGTCTTTGATCTTTGGCTTTAACTACTCGATTTGGGAGACTCATTTTAACCAGTTTTTAACCTCTCTGATCTGCCATGATCTGCCCTGATTTTTTGATTTCGAATTAATTCTGATGGTCTTTGGGCTCGTTTCTCTTTCCTTTCTTTTAGCAATGGGCCTGCATTTTTATAAAGAAAAATAAGGCTTATTAATATGATTTTTAGATAATAAACATGGTAATGTACACAATATATGCAATATATGTGACCGATCACACCCCTACACATATCTTTTGCTCGCCCTCGAGCAAAACATGAAAACTAATCCTAATCAATTATTAGACCACTTTCATAGGTCACTCGATTGCACTGAGCATGTGCAATCAGCCGTTAAACCTCTATGTTATCCCTAAAGGACGAGTTTTGTCTTGTGAGGGTTTTCAGTGGATTGCACCCACAAAATCCATAAAGAAAGAGAAAAAATGTTAGTCTTTTCGAAGAGCATTTTGAAAAGAGAGAAAATATTTGAAGTATATTTGTAAGAGTTCAAGTAATCTATAAGTTATAGGAATATTGAATTTTTCATTCCTAAAGTTAGTCTCTATTCAAAAACATGTCATCAATTAAAGTAAGGAGTCAAATTGTATTTCTCATCTAGTTTATTATTTTACCCTGATTCATATGCACCTTCGTGGCCGTGAAGTTTGACTATGATTTTCTTAACATTAACTCCGATGCCTTATTTATATTTATTTGGTGGTATTTATTCCTCAATTCGATTAGGCTTTCTAATCTGCTCATGTAACAAGCTTTTAGTCGGTGACACCCAAACCGGACAGTCTTAGGGCACCTGGTGAGAAAACACCCCTAAGGACTTAAACACTTTGAGCAGACAAGGCCACGAAACAAAGGATCTTTATTTATAAAATGTACCCCTTTTAGGCGTGAATACTCATGCTTCATGAGGTACAAATACTGAGTTTAGTCAGAGGATTTATATATATATATTTTTCAAACTTATCTAACTATCTTCTGCATAAATACCAAGCTTTATTAGGCCAAAGCACCTAGCTAATCAATAATTAGATTTGTTTATTTTCATAGATATACATATATATATACACATACACATATATATACAATATATATTTTAAAGGCATAAGAATCTTTGTTTTTGAACCCTAAGTGTGTGAGTGTATAAGGTGTGCATATTTCTTTAAGGTAAAGATCAAGACTAAATTATTTTCATCAATTTTCTTCCTAACCCTGAAAATCTAACAAGTCATCTTATTTTGACCAAGTATAAGAAATCCTAATTATGATTTTCCTATTCCTTAAAATTGATTTAATTTCTTAAAAAAATGTCAAAATATTGTTCTTTTCTTTCAAAAACGTTTATATATATATATATATATATATATATATATATATATATATATATATATATTATTTTTTTTTTTAGTCATGTTAGAGCCATCCCCCACACTTATCTTATGCATTATCCTTTATGTATAAAGAAATGTATAGTTTGCATGAAATAGAATGCAAAAGAGGAAAGTTATCGATATTGGGTCAAAAAGACCCATAGCCAATTCATTTACCGGCACATTCCAAGAAGGTTGAAGTCATTGACCATTTACCTTAAAGTCATTTCCATTTTTGGTGTCACTGATCTCTACAGTACCGTATGGAAACACGATTTTTAAAACGAATGGCCCAGTCCATCTTGATATTAGCTTTCCCGAAAAGAAGAAGCCTACAATTATAGAGTAAGACTTTTTGTCGAGAGACAAATATTTTTCTTATGATGTGTTTATCATGAAAAATCTTAACTCTATCTTTAGTGATCTTAACATTTTCATTTGCCTCAATCTCAACT